>JAJOOR010001451.1:0-55661 GCA_036250505.1 Solanum acaule | reverse complement strand
ATTAGCAGCCCACCAATTCAATTCCAGAAACCCATTCCAGCAAATACATACAACATACCAAAACAACCCATTCTCCATACATAAACCCATTTCAATACCCACACCAACAATACAAACGGGTACCAAATGCCAGACCCCTGTATGCATTTTTCTTCTTCTTCCGCGTCCACCGAAACCCAGAAATCCCACCAAATCCGATGAGAAATCAGCGTGAAATGCAGACTCGTCACATCAATCGCATCTCCAAGCAGCGCCAACAGTGCTCGCCCATGCTCTTCGTCTTCCTTTTCTGCTTCAACAGTATGATTTGTTCAAAAAGCAGTGCCAGATGGAGTAATCTCGGCGCTTCACTCATCCTGGCATCAAGATCAACGGATACAATTCTCAATCCGTTGAGAATTGGTACTATTATAGTTGTTTCCATCTTCCAAGATTTCGAATTTCAAAATTTGAAATTTATCCAATCCACCGAGTTTCCCCACTAAATCGTCCATTTTTTTTTCTATAAATAGTTCTATACCTTCAGTGATTAAGGGGAGAAAATTTTTTCTTGAACAATTGACTTTTACGCTTGAGAAATTTTGAATGCATTTTTAGTTCTAGGTTCTAAAAGGGTCTTCGGCTAAGATTGGTTTGGATATTTTGATTTTATTGCTCGAGGTTTGAAGTCGGTATTGAAGTTGTTCTTAAGCTTGTATTGATCCTAGTATCGCTGCCCCCGAAAAGGTAACACTCCTTTTATGATTTTAGTCTCTTTGTCGTGAATCAACAGTAGTTTAGTTTTATGGTCTGATTATGTGATCTTTCTGCTAAACTGATGTGAGAACTGTCTACTTGTTGATCATTGTGAGATGTTTAATTGTTGGTATTTGCGAGTGTTGCGATTCATTGTAGTATCCTTGTCTGCTATTCGAATGTTTCTTTGTTTTCTTTGCTTGAAGTCTTGGTGACTTCCTTATAGTATCATTCTCTGCTAATTCGAATTCGAATTGCTAAATCCAGTTGTCTTGTTTTTACGATCCGAAAATAAGGAGGTTTTCAATCATCTTGCTAGTAAGTCATGTGAGTTGTTGTTACTGTCTTATCTTTCTTTTTATGGTGTCTGCCAAGTAACGAATATTGGCCTGAATTTGGGATGTATTCACTCATCCAGACAGTGAAGCCATGGTATCTTGTTCACTGTATGTCATTTCAATTTGTTTCATGTGTTTTCTCGGCTTGCTTTAGACCAACGTTCCGCTATTGATTTTAATATGAATTCTTACTAGCTTCATGGTTGAGTTTAGTTTATCAAGAATTGATAATGAATTGTGTTTCTCATAGTTTTGCCGCTAAATTGACATGTTGAAGTCATATTTTGTTCTTGATTTACAGATTAGCAGTATCTTGATTTGCATTGGCTTAGTGATATGAACTTTGGTTTTTCATTGACTTCTCCTTAAGATATAGCCCAATATGAATTTTATCCAGTTTATTTGAGTTAAATTGTTTTTCCTTGGAAATTATGCTTCAAAGTTTGTCAAGCTTTTAACATGGCTATTGCTAAGATTTTTTTTTGGATCAAAGTTATAAGCTTTGAATATTATTTGTTGTAGTCCAAATATGTTTGATTATGAGGTCAAGTAGCTTAGGGTGGTACTAAGTATTTCCTTTATCTTCTTTACAGTGGGAGTAAAGAAATATTACTTCTTTTATTTCAATTTTGTCTTTTGTTTGAGTTTATAAAATGCTAGAATAGTTAGTTAATGCTTGTATTTTTGTGTCATAGATAGATCCTAATATTTTCCCTTTATTTTGATACATGTGATATCAACTCGAGTTCATCTTGGACTCCATCCTTCTTCCCTTTGCATTCCAAATGGATTGTAAAGGCCCAAAGCTCATTTCTCCAAGTCTATCCCCCTTCAAACTGATCGGCATAAAAAAAAAGACACTGACGAACAGGTGTACAAAGGGCTGGAAGTTAAAAAAACTAGTTGTTCGGGTGGCAAAAGCAGGCTGTGAACAGCCTGTATACAATAAATGTATACTGGTATACAGGTCCAGTACAGCGAATTATAGGCCAAAAATGCGAAAATACGGAGATGAGGTAAAATACAGGTGTTTGGAAGCAGGATATACACGGAAAGAGCTGATATGCATGCTGATATACACTGATATACACCACGTGTATACAAAAACGGGAATTGGGTTAAGCCCAATAATGGCAGCGAATTTGGCCCAAAAAGGGCCCAAATTCATCTCTCCTTTACTTCTAAATTATTTAATTGTCCTTATTTATTGTTTTTTTTTTTTTTATTATCATTAACTCTAACTTTAGAATTGTTAATTAACTTAGTCGAATTCCCCAAAAGACAAACTATTTCTCTGTGTTGTTTTATTTCTAACAAATCTCATTTTATCAACTCTTGCATTATCATTTATAATCTTTAGTCAAAACTTTTTTTTATTTAGTTTAAAATAGTTTTTTTATATAAACCAAAAAATGACTCAAATAGAAACCAATTAATTTAGTTTCGTTAAAATTCTAATTACTTGTCTCTAATTCAAATATTTCAATTAAGGTCCCATTTTCTTAAAAAATAAATAAATTTGCTCTTTGTTTAACTATTTTTTCAAAGTTAATCTAATAGTGTAAATTATTATTATAAATGATACTTAGTCATTTTCTCAAAAAGAAAGTCAATTAATTCAAAATGATGTTCATGCGTTAATTTATTAAATTGGTCTAAATCGTTATTTCAAAATGAATTAAATAAATTCTAATTAATCTAGTTTTGTTAATATTCTAATCACTTGTATTTCGAGTCAAATGTTTCATTTTTGGGTCCCTTTCTCTAAAAAATAAATTAAAATAAATAAAAAAATGCGTCCTTTATTTAATTGTTTTCTCAAAGTTAATCAAATATATTGTAAGTTATTATTTTTTTTTTATGCTAAATCTTTATTTTTTCTAAAAAATAGTCAAATATATTTTAGTCAAGTCACAGGTCAGCCGCACGTTAGCGGACACTTCAAATGCTTAAATCCTTCTCGAAGTGTAAATTGAACCCCGAACCCTCTTTGGTATTTTCAAATGATTTTTCTATTTAAATATTTGAAAATTGTAAGTTTTCTTAATTTCTTTAAAAAATTAAGTGGCGACTCTTTTCTAAGTATTTTTCTTAAAATGTTTTATACTTAGAACATTTCAAACAGTGATTTTTCTAGAGATAGTGAAATTACGACACAACAACCATAACTAAATGGAACTGTCACTTTCCAAGAGCCAAGAATAAAAATAAAAGACACTGACGTGTAATGCGATGGTCTTAATTAATTTACTTAATTCTATTCTAAAATACTACTTAATTTATTACATAGCTTCATCAGGAATGACGAAATAATCATGGTCTATTATACGTAATTTTACTTTGTATTTCTAAAAGATGCTTATTTTCACAGTTTGAATCAATGATCTCCTAATCACATGACAATAACTTTCTAGTTACGTCATTGTTCTCTTTGATAATGCTATTATTTTAAGCAAAAGAAAATGTATCTAATGCCAAGAAATATTCATTTCTTGACTAAATCTACAAATACAGTGTATATTATATATAAAATAGTTTCACAAATTCCATGAGTGATGTATAACGTTTTAAAACATGTCAGTTTCTATGCAGAATTAACAAGCTAATCATTGCTATAAAACTTTTAAATATCAAATGTGAACTGTCATGGCAATATCATATATTTTCTAGAACTCCATGATAACAACTACTACTATTTGTGAAAGTCGGTATTTGTTAGTTTTATCCGGAAAAAAACTCTCTCTAGTTCAGATTATTTTTTAAGAAATGAAATATGAGTGGAAAAGTCCTTATGTTACATTCTCTAAATTGGCAATAAACAACCCCTTTTTATTTTTTTAGCATGAAAAGTTTTTTAATATTTATTTTTGCATTAAATAGTCCAATTTATATTCTTGAAAATTGAAATGCTTCTCATATATTTTCTTTTCTCTCTAATATCGAGATACGGTAACTACCCCATTGATCCTTTTATTTCGTTATTAAAAAGGTAATTTTTTTAATTTACTCCGAATCCCTTTCATCAGATTTGTCAACCGCAACAAGTTAAATAATATTAAATACTACATTTTCTCTTTCTTCTTTCTTTCTTAATTCCTTATAAGTTTTTCAAATTTTCTGTTCTAAATTTTTCTAATGGTAATTCTATTTTCTTGCCTTAATTTGTTCCGTATTTTTATATGTAAGGTAAATTATTGATATTTTAGTGTTATTTATTTGGGTTTCTCAGTTTGTTTTGGGGATTTAGATTCTGGTGTTTGTGATTTTTGTTAAATTCATGGGTAAAAAAACCTTTCGTAAGATTTCTGTTAAAAATCGAGATGATGATTCCAAAAAATCAATGTATACATTGTTGCCATACGGTAGAGTTGATATAAAATCTAATTATATTAGCATACTTAAGTTAATCATATTTATGGTTGTGTGTATACATTGGTGCAGACACAATACAATTGAATGTATACATGTTTGCGTGTATACATTGGTGCAGAAACATTAATATTGAATGTGTACGAATACTTATGTATACATGGTTGTGTGTATACATTGATGCATAATCTTTATTATTGAATGTATACAAATACTAATTCTTTAAAGGATACATAATGTAGGAGTTAATAAATAATGAGGAAGATTAATCAACCCACGTCCTTTTTTGACGGTTAGTTGCAGACACATTTTAAAAAAATAAATCTACAATATTTCTCTTTTTTAGTATTGGGCTAATAGTTGCTAATTTGTTTTGGACTAAAAGATGCTAATTAATTCTAGGCTAAAATTTGCCAATTCTTTGAGGGAGAAGGTTCCCCTTATGTTAAATTAGAGCTACGAAAGTTAAAGCATGATGTCTTGTGTGATGTCATCCTTATGGACGCATTGCATAGCCTACTCGGAAGACTATCAAGAGTAGGGTTCTACCGTGTTTTGCTCATTTTTTGATATATATGCACGTTGAGATCTTGCCTAAGCCCCATAAGACACCTTGGGTGGACTCCCACCAAACAAAAAAAAAAGTTGAAAAGCCTAGATATGGTAAGCCCAATTTCCGACCTCTTTAATTCAAGGGAAAATTACGCGTATAAGCAAACATATAATAGTTAATTAATTAGCATAACTATAGTTTGCCTTAATTACAATTCGCGGCTTACTTTTAGCTATAATTATGCAGCTTAGCTTTTTAGTTTTGTATAATTCGCACTTTGTATAATTCGAAATTTGTATAATATAATTTGTATAACTTTTGTATAATTCGTAATTTGTATAATATAATTTGTATAACTGTTTACACTTTTGATGTTTGTAATTGTATAAATTTGTTATTTCGAGTTTATACAAAAATAACTAAATTATACAAATGTACTAGCGAATTATACAAATCTGCGAACTTATATAAATCCGCGAAATATACAAACGAGATAACTTAAATTGTAGCTACAGTCCATAAATATGCAAACTATAGCTATGAAACATAATTAAGTTTATTATAGTGGCTATTTGCGAAAGTTCCTCTTAATTCAACTACACTTGGGCTTTTAAATGAGAGAGTTTTTGCTTTTGGGCTTTTAAATGAGAAAATTTTCATCTGCACTAGTCCAAAGTTCAAATGTTTACCAAGTAGTAAGTAGCATCAAATCAAATATGGGCCAAATTGTCCAGTAAATGGCTTGATCCACATTTTCTTCCAGAAATCTCATGTACTCTGTATGATTGAGAAAAATACTTTTTTTTCCCTCCTAATATGTGGTGTAAATTAACTCTTACAATTTCAATCGTCACTTTATCAACCACATATTGTTTAATTTTTAAGTTTTGCACTCATCAAGAAGCAAAAATAAGTTAGTTTTTGGGAAAATGGAATCTTGTTATTTCACTGTAACAAAGCCATCATCATCATCTTCAACTATTCTGAATTTTCAGGTACAACTTTTCAATATGTCCTTTAATAATTGTTACATTTTTAAATATTTGTGTCCTTTTTGTATGTAATATACTTATCTCATTATGTATTTCAATTTTTATAGTTGATCAGTGGGTGAATTAGCTAACGGGAAACTTTAGTGTGTAAAGGGAGGCAAAACATAATTATTATTATATTCTTAGTTACATAAATTTTGGGTGCAGTTGAAAAATTGATGTTTGATTCTTGATCCTTCGAGAGGGTGAGGCTTGTGTGCAAGAGTTTGCCTTAAGTTGGTGATAGAAATGCTTATAAGGACATGTTGATGAGTTTTTTTTTTTTCCCGGGTTAAATGGATAATAAATAGCATATGTACTCTAAGGTAGTTCAGTGATTGTTTCTACCAAGTTACTGCTATATTCCAATATTTGTTGTTCAAAGGTGGTACGAGCCCTCTGCCTCACGCATCTAACCAGCTCGAGTGGTTCACTGGTTCCACCGACTAGACCAAAAGATGTAGTTCCTAGTATGTCTGCCCATACTGCCTCATTGGCTTAGATTGGAGGAGATATAACCGAATTCTGTTAGTTATCTACATTCCTGTATAGCACTATATTTGAAAAGTGGTTTTCTTTTTTGACTCGTAGTTGTTGGATTCTGATTACTTGTAGGTGGCTTAGAGTCATTGACACTCATAATATATTTCATAAAACTGTGCAAAGTGTCCAAAACCCAGTTTTCTTAGAGAAGCTATTGTTAAAACCATAATGTAGTAGCCTTAGTCTACATGAAACAGAGGTATACATGGAATTTTAGTGGGAAAAAAGTATTAGAGGTGAATGAAAACTATGATTTTTTCTTGAGGGTTTTTTGCTGGGGTGGTGTGTGTGTGTTTTC
Organism: Solanum acaule; assembly: GCA_036250505.1. Lineage (NCBI taxonomy): Eukaryota > Viridiplantae > Streptophyta > Magnoliopsida > Solanales > Solanaceae > Solanum > Solanum acaule. The sequence goes on along the minus strand of JAJOOR010001451.1, from coordinate 48,794 downwards.
TTACTTGATGTTGATGCCAAATACTTGGTTGTTTATATGAATTTATCAACCTGTCAGTAGTTACTACCATGAAAATAGCTATAGGACTTTGTTTATCAAATTCTCTGCCACTAGACACACCATGAAGCTTTGTGACGTATTTCCGGTTTTGTGATGCATTTGATGATATCATAGTTCCAAAAAATAGAGTATAACATGGATTTGTTTTAACCACTGGAAAAATGCTTAGACTTGCAATTCATTTGAAGTGTAAATTGGACTTCAGATTCATCTGTGGACAACTGCATTGCTTCATTTTCCTTTTCTGTATTTCCTTTCCTCCATTCTTGGCAATTTCTAACTTTTACCATTTATACCTTTGTATGTGGTAATACATTGCAGGGTGTTTCATCTCTTGGTGGAAGATCGTCTCAGAAATCCTTATGTGCCCCATCTCATCTTTCCTGGCCATTGTCTAGACCTGAAAAGAAACATCAAAATTTTGTTTACAGGCAGAAGACGTTTAAGGGTGCCATATTGGCAGAAGCTGGAAAACAAGGTTGGGATTTTGGCAGATTTATAAAGACATTGTATTTTTTTAATGGCCCTCCTTCCCCTGCAAAGGTTGGCCTTTCTTTTCTCTTTCTGGCAAGTGGCGTATGACTCTTTTCGTGGCGCTTCATTACTTCTAACCGATTTTTCTTTTTCTTAAAGTTTTTTGAATCACTGATTGAGAAGCTAACTGGTCCATCACCTAGTAAACCAGTTAACTCGATGGATTCTTCTGGAATTACCCTGGTAACTGGAGCCACTGGTGGTGTTGGGAGAAGAGTGGTGGACGTATTATGCAACAAAAAATTGTCTGTCCGAGTACTCGTATGTTTCTTCTGATCTTTTTTACCTTTGTTGTTTCCTTTCTGAGATTTGTATAACTCTTTATTTTGCTTACTAAATGGAAAAACATGTTATTTGAGTAGAAAAGAATAATGTCCACTCCCTCTATTTTAACTAAAATTTCCTTCTTCTTGACATTCTTAAATACTTTAGGTCAGAAATGAAGAGAAGGCAAGAAGAATGCTTGGTGAAGATGTTGACCTGGTGAGTATCCTTTTGATGTTTTTCTCACTCTCTCTACTCTGATATCAGGCATGGTTTTATCTTTTCCCATATAGTTTGAGACTCAGAAATCGATTCTTCTCTTCTAGGCTCTAATTACAGCTGAGAAGCCCCATTATGTTTTACAGTTGACGCTTCCTGTATTTTTTTTTCATCGAGAATGCAACTGCGCCTGCCAAATTCATTGTCCTTGTCATGACCTTCCTTTTGTTATTCTTTTCATTAATATATCTGCAACACGGAAAATCCATATTAGGACCAACACACAGTTGTTGCAATACACTCACATATTCCACCAAATGAACTTGTGCTTTCTCTTTCTAAAATTCTAGGTTGTTGGAGATGTTACCAAAGCAAGCACTCTGCTTCCCGAGTACTTCAAAGGAGTAACGAGCGTAATTAATGCTGTTTCTGCCATTGTTGGCCCGAAGGAAGGGGATACCCCTGACAGGGAAAAATACAGTCAGGTAAATAAGCTGTAACTTTTGATAAACTCCTGTAGTGTATTCTTTACATCACTCTGTTGCTAGGCCATAAATTCAACTCTCGGTCCTTCTTTGACTAAAACTACAATCACTTGTTTTTCTTTGTAGTCCATGTATGAGTTCATTGGTTTCATCTTTTAGCTTAACATAATATTACTTCTTGCTTATGCTTATACTCTTTATGCGAATCTGCAGGGAATCAAGTTCTTTGAACCCGAGGTGGCCAACTGATTGCCTATCCTTGGAGTCATATTGTACTGTTTCCCTTCCAATTTTATAAGCTAGCTTTGGTGTTGGGGCACCAGTTCACTAAGCATCCTTGTTTACCTGGCAGAACAGATTAAAGGTGACTCACCTGAAATGGTGGAGTACATTGGAATGAAGAATTTAATAAATGCTGTTAAAGAAAATGTTGGCCTTCGCACAGGAAAACTACTATTTGGATATGAAGGTATGGTTTTGGAGGATGAAGAATCCATTGTTGAACTGTTATATTTGGCTCTTACAATCAGATACCAACATTAGAACAAATAAAAATGAACAGAAAGAAAATCTAGCGAGATTTTTATTATATCATTGTGGAGTAAAACAACTGACATCTGTTTATAGCAAAGATCTATATCCCCTTATTTGTGTATTCATGATATCTTGGAGGCAGACACTAGAGCAAGGAAAAACTGTACTTGAAAATTATTTTCATTAAATTCCATAAAAATATAACAATGTGGAATTAGGGAATGGGGCTGCCCGGGGAGGGATAATATATGATCTTCTTGCTCTTATGTGACTGATTAGTGTCTGAGTTCGCATTTGTATGGAATAATCACCCAGGCTAGTTCCTCTTTCTTTCCCGTCTTTTTACTGCTTTATTTTCAGAATTTATGTCTATATAAGGTTGTTTAGGTTCATACAATAGATTGACTTTGTTCAGTACTTCCATGCAGGTAATTCATTTAAAGAACTTCCTTGGGGTGCTTTGGATGATGTTGTGATGGGTGGAGTGAGTCAAAGTACATTCCAGATAGATCTAACTCGTGGGGAAAATGGTGGACCAACAGGACTCTTCAAAGGTTACCTTTCTTCATAGATTCAATGTTCCGGGTGATACTTTGTTAGTAGTCTGTTGGTTCGTGGTGATCTCTAATTCTTAAATAATCAATTTAACTCTGTTTCGTGTTTGTTCAGGTATTGTTACCACTGCTAACAACGGTGGGTTTGCCAGTATTAGGACAAAGGTAAAAAGATAAAAAATCATTAAGCTGGTTTTCTGCTTTGTTTTTCTCGCTTTCTACTTCATGTTTGGTTATGAAGTTGTTGATGGCTGAATCATGTTGTTTGACATGCCTGAGGCTTAACTTTTCATGTTGTTTGGATGTGTTTATGTATCGTTAACCCAGAACATTATTGTTTCTCTCTTTTTGTTTATAATTTTATCTTTAATCATACTGGAATCAAGCTCATAAGCAATAACCTGATCCTTTACAATACCTTGTACTTGTATTTAATATTTATGTTTAGCCTGTTACAATCCTTGTTATTTGAGAATAAAAAAACATTTCAGCTATTATATTCTGCAGACAGCATAACATTTGACTAAAATTCAACATGTCGACTTGAGAGACATTCATTGACTTGCCTCCTTAGTTGGAGTATTCATCATTCACTTTTAATGAAAGAAAAATATGATCACTCCTAACTACCCATATTAGAGGTGCTAGAAATATCCAACATGAAGGGTATCCAGCCTCCCGCTATCTGTTACTTCTTTATCAAACATGGAAGATGATTCTACCCTCCTTACACCTTTCCTATTTTCGCCCCAATTAGCATGGTGTTATCCAAGAATAAGCTGAATTATATTCCCTAAAAAGTGACTTAGCCAGTAAGAGTTTTCATTATGGGAGTATGGCCGGTGATTTTACACAAAATTACAGTGCATGTGGGACGTAATTTTCATGAGTGAAGCTCGAGTAGCAGCTTAGCCAAGAGCTAACTGTGCATTTGCCTCAATCACAATATGATCAGGGAAAGATAGTTATTACTTTTTAATTTCCTTGTCCGTGTGTTGCAGAACTTTTCTGAACCCGAAGACCTTTCTGCTTATGATGGTTTAGAGTTGCGCCTTAAAGGTGATGGCCGTCGTTATAAGCTTATTATTCGCACTAGCAGTGATTGGGATACTGTGGGTTATACATCAATCTTTGATACCGTTGAGGGTTGGCAATCGGTTAGTTTCTTGTGAATTTCAGCAACTTTCCAACTTTCCTCATATCTAAATTTTATCCTAAGCGCATCATTTCCAGGTTCGTTTGCCTTTTTCTTCTTTGAGGCCTATATTCCGTGCACGAACTGTACTAGATGCATCGCCTTTTGACCCCAGTCAAATCACATCATTACAGGTATTTTATATCAGCTGCTTGCCTTTGTTCATCTTTGCATTCTCTTTCCCAGCTTTCTGCATTTTTACTTTATTTTTTTCTTCTGGAAATTTGCAGCTTATGTTCAGCAAATTCGAATCTGATGGTAAACTGAATCCAACATTCAAAGAAGGTCCTTTTGAACTTCCTGTATCATGCATTCGAGCTTATCTAAAAGATCCCATTACTCCCAGGTTGGATTCTTGATCCAACTTTTATATTGTTGGTTTAAACTTGAAGCAGTGAATTTTTCTTGCTTGATTTTTTGGTTTGTATTTAAACTTGAATTGGTGCAGCATTCTTCCTTGATTTTTCGGTTTTGTACTAACTCTACTGTTTTGCAGGTTTGTACATGTGAGTTCTGCTGGTGTAACTAGACCAGAAAGACCAGGAATTGATTTAAGCAAACAGCCTCCAGCTGTGCGATTGAACAAGGAATTGGGCTTCATCCTGACATTCAAGTTAAAGGTTTGTACCTTGAGTTTTCCTACATCTTTCACAACGAGGAAAATGCCTTGTTAAATGATTAATGGTTAGGATACTTATCCACTAAAAGAAATGATTATAATGGTCTGGATGAAGCCCCAAATCTAGACCCTGGAGTATAGTAAAATGGGATTGTGATGTTTTAAGTAAAATGTCTTATTATTTAAAAATGATAAATGGTCATTGAGATGGATCGATGATGTTCCCATTGCAGCGGCCGGGACTCATTAAGAGAGATTTTGTCATCTATTGAACATAAATGGTTAGCTTGCAACATTTCCGAAGTTAACCAAAGTTGCATATATGCTAAGCTGGTGCTTTTGTCAAGTGTTAACCCTGTTGGAGGTTGTCGTAAAATTTTTGACCATATACAAAGTAGATAATAGTTATAATTAAGTAGGAGATAGGATCCTTTGCAATTACCTTTCTCTGAAATATGTAGGAGATAGTAGTCTTCTTCTTGGCATGCGTTGCTACCTATACATTCCATTTGATAACAGCTTACATCTCAGTTTACAATGAGCATTCTGTTATTAGTATCGACTGGAAAAAGGACGTTGAGCTCTTTCTATCTTGAGTGTTTTACTATTTGAGATCCCTATTCTCACACAGATAAACTTTCGTGCCAGGGGGAGGATGAGATTCGAGAATCTGGGATACCATATACAATAGTCAGGCCTTGTGCCTTAACTGAGGAGCCTGCAGGAGCTGATCTCATTTTCGATCAAGGCGACAATATCACGGTATTTGCTCAGAAATTAGAAATTTATCTTCTGATTTATAAAGCCTTGTATAAGTTCACGGTATTTGCTCAGAATTAGAGAGTTGTTTTCTTATTTATTAAGTCTTGTGGAGTCTGTATAATTCTTTTTATGTCCTCCATAAAGTATAGCTGAAGATCACTTTGCATAATGTTGATGGCGGTGAGCTTTCTTTCTAATTTCTCATGCGAACATTTGTATCTGGTATGTACAGGGGAAGATATCCCGTGAAGAAGTTGCTCGAATATGTGTGGCAGCTCTGAAAAACCCCTATGCATGTGACAAGACATTTGAGGTGGTGCTTTTCCTTACAATATGACAAATATGTGTTTTTTTCTGATGTTCCCTTACTCTCTGCAAAGTTATATTTGTCTGACGAGAAACATGTTATATGACTACGCTCTTGATCCTGAGTAGCTTTAAACCACACTTATTGCATCTTGTGCTTGTATTGCCTCTAATGTTAGATCCATTGGCTAGGTGGATAAAGGTATATGCATATTCTATTTTTAAGGTATCTTTGTCTGGATAGCCATTAATTTAGACACAGTTTTTGGATTTTCAGCTTTTCAAACTCATTCATCTAAATCTATTTGGATAGGAGGCAGATAACTTTTTTGAAGGGTCTAGAAGTGCTGACAAACAGTAGCAATCTTCAGAACTGTGTACATATCACTTCATGTTATACTATTAACTCCAATTAATTTTAAAGAGAATGACCTGCTATGAGAATTTCATTAGATTCTTGCATAGTCCATTCTATCTTCTTCTTGGGTTGGTGTCAACACTGTCACGAAAACTTAATACTGCGTCACCTGCAATGTGTTTGAAGTCCTCACAATGGTTTTAAGTTTGCAAACAGCTAGAAAGTGATCTATATCACTTGATAATTCAAGGATCTGATCTACCTATTTTCCTGGGAGAAAAAGAAGGAAAATGGACAAATATATACATAGGAATGGGTGTGTACTAAGTTACTAACATCTCACTACTTCCTCTTGTCAGGTTAAAAGTGTCATTCCATTTAGTGAGCCGTACACAGTGGATCCAGAAAACCCTCCTCCGGAGAAAGATTACAATGAATACTTCAAGACTCTGAAAGATGGCATCACTGGGAAAGAAAGCCTAGAGAAAACACCTATCTCTGTATAATGACCTAGCATGGTATGTTACTTATCTAAGCATACGAGACTTCTTTCATTTTTCCAAAAACACATTTCAACGTAACGGTTTATTTGTTTGGTTTAGCTGCACCCGTTGTTCACTAGTTGATATTGCGATGCATATGTTAGCAGATTACAATGTTTACAAGCTGCAACGACATTATTAACAGAAGAAGGTCGTGCTTTGGGGTTTTGTGAGCTGAACCTAGAAATTAAAACTCAGATGAGGTGTGTTGTATGGTTCATCCCCAACTCCCCCTAAAAGTAAGAAACTAAGGTAATCTGATCTTCATGGTCCAAAAGGCAGAAAAGAGGTGTATTTTGTACATATTTTTAGCTGGCATAAGTTCAGTCTCATATTGAAATAAATAATAGAACGTCTACCAACTACCATGAATATGAATGAATATATTGGCATCTTATTTACCACGTATTATCTACTTTGTGTCAAAGTGCTGATACTATAAGTTCTGCTTAAAAGTTGAAGTTTTGTTTGAACATACAATGTAGATTTTTTATGTTGTAATTTTTCATATAAATATGAAAATCCCTCGAGTTATAAACATAAAGATTACAATTTGTCAATGCGAGCTATCAAATCCTCTATATTACCAAAATATTGTGTTTACATCAAAAGTAGAAAAGACAACCTGTCTGGATTGATTTATTTTAAAAGTGTTTTTTTGAGCTAAAATAGCTTTTAAGTATTATTTTTAGCGAGTTTAGGTAAGTGAAGAAAGTGCTTTAAATACTTAATTTTAAGCTAAAATGCTAAAATTAAGCCAAAAGTTATAAATTAAAAATTTTAACTTATAAATTAAAAATAAAAAGACAATCCAAACCTTAATTAAGGCTTCATCTAATTCTGGTCCAGCAGCACGTTACCTGTGCAGTCTCTTCTTCGATTTAAATGTGTTTCAAAATATTTTGACAGTATTATAAGGGCAACAAAAGAAGACTTCAGATCCTAAGAATCAAGAACAATAGGGGTAGATGGATTCAGAAGGAAGATAAAGTAGCTAAGGCTGCTCTGAAACACTTTGAGAAAATTTTCAACCTCCCTAATCCTGTCTGTAATTCTACAATTCTTGATAGCATACCCTCTTTGATTACTGAAGAAGATAACTTGTGACTAACTAATCGTCCTTTGCAGGATGAAATCAAAGAGGCCATATTCCGTCTGAGTGCAGACAGTGCTGCAGGACCAGATGGATATAATGGCAGTTTCTTCCATAATTAATGTTGGGACACCATGAAAAAGGATATTTCTGAATATGTTATAAAATTCTTTCAATAAAAAAAACCTCACATTAGTATTAATTCTTAAGACTAGCTCACCTGATTGTTTTTGCTCAATATAGACCTATTAGCTTGTCTAATTTCACCAGACTGTTTAGCAAAACTGGCTTTTTATTCTCACCAGATGCTTATCACTCAACTCTATTCCAGTCTCCCTGGACAAGCTAAAGGTCTCTTTCTACTGAACAAATGGCAATTGCCTAGTAGTAGGAGCAAATTTGTTTGTAAGCTAGTTGTTTTCTTCTTTTTGAATTTCGTAGATTTTGTAAGCCTTCTAGTTTTTTGTGACTAATCTGTGTTGTATTGAGATCAGGTCTAGCCCCCCGGCCCTCTACTCCTTTTTTGCTAATACAACACACCCTATCCGGTTAAAAAAAAAAAACACCTTATAGTGTGGTTACCTATGAAAATAAAGCAGTTGAGAAAAGTGAAAAAGACAAGGAGGATAAACTTAGGCTAGGAGTCATACAAATGCCAAGGATGCTTAGTGAACTGGTGTCCCTGCACCCAAGATACTCTAAATACACAAATAAGGGAATAAAAATCTTTGAGATGTGAAAAAGTGTATTTAACTTCTCAACAAGTCAATCACGGAGTCATATTTAATGTGAAGTTGTTTTACGCAATCAGGAGGACGTATGAAATTGTATTGAGTGTCTAAGCAAATCGATGTATTGTACCAAGCAGTTGATAGAAATAAAAAGACAAGAAAGAGGAACCATATTCCAAAGGGTAGAAGTTAATCATCTATATCGACCTCCATCATCGAGTAAGTCTTTTTCATATAATTAAAATTTCATCGCAACTCATAAAATACAATAATTGTGTTGTATTATTTAATAAAATAAATTGAAAGTTTGATTTTAATATTATTTTTTTATTGTAAAAGAAAGGAAATTCGAAAAATAATAATAATATGTTTTTCACTTAAATATTATAATCATTTAATACTTTTTAATTGAAAAAAGCAAAGAAAGAAACGTACAAAATAAGAAAAAAAGAAAGAATGAAAACACGTACAGGGAAAGAGAAAGAAAGAAAAGATAAAGAAATAAAAGGAAAAAGTCTTCCTAATCTCTTTAGAATTTCTTCTTAAAACTAATCCCAAACCTCATAAAACCTTCTTTCCTATTTTAAATCCAACTCAAAAAAATAATTCTAAAATTACCAAACTCTAAAAATCTAATCCTACATTAATACTAATTTCTATCAAGTAGATGCCTATATATACCCTACTCATCAATCATCAAAATCACTCATCACAAGAATACACGTACAAACAAAAAAAAGGGGTCTTCTTTTATTTGCTTTCATTTCTTAAAAGAGTTTGATAATTAGGGAACTCAAGTTTGGATTCTTGTTCAAGTTTTCATTCTGTAGTTCTTGATTCAACACCTTCATTACCACCTTATTTGAAACAACACTCGTAGCAATCGTTGGTCTTGTCGACCAAATTAAGGTATGGTGTACATGCTGTACTTAAAAACCTTTTGAAAATATTAACACCTTCACTTGCCTGTCTTATCTAGGAAATGGATATTCACTTACCAGAGGAAATAATTATGGACATACTTAGCAAGTTACCTGTACAGTCTCTTCTTCGATTCAAGTGTATTTCAAAACCTTGGAAGAAATTAATCATCGAACCTTATTTTACGAGGAAGCATCTCAATCATGCCAAGAATAATCAAAATTCCCAAAAATTTCTTAGTTGTCGTCGGTTCTCTGAGGATGGTGTGGTTTCCTACTATTGCTCTTCTTTATCGTCAATTCAACTAATTGAGTTTGTACAAAAACTTGATTGCCCATCAGACTTTAAACCATGGCATGTCAAAATCTATTGTTGTTTCGATGGCTTGTCTATTATGGGGGTTAGTAGTTCTAATAAAACAGATATCGTATTTTTTCTATGGAACCCCTTCACAAGAGAATCAATACTACTTCCCAATCCAGAGTTTCCACCAAAGAGAAATTTAGTATGCGGAATGGGATATGACTCAACTACTAATGACTATAAGGTCCTTAAGATTGGTTTGGACGGAAATTATGATAGTAACGTATCTATTGAACTTCTCTCACTAAAAAAAGGCTCCTGGAGTAAAATTGATGAATATTCCAGTGGCATTTTCTATTTGTTTAATGGTAGGAGCTGTTTGGCCTTTGTACATGGAGCATTTCATTGGCTCGATTATTCAAAAAAGAATTTTATGACTTCATTTAATATTTCAAATGAGGTGTATGGAGAGATATCATTGCCTAAGCAAATGCATTTGCGAGCACGTAGCCTTATGTTTGATGTTTCAGTAGTGGAAGGAATGCTTTGTGTTTTCTCTAATAATATTAAAAGTTGGGGCGAATTTATACTATGGCAAATGAAAGACTATGGTGTCGAGGCATCTTGGACCAAATTGATTACTATAGAAGATACTGGACATATTTCTACCATATCAAAAAAAGGTGAAGTTCTGCTCCGCTGCATAGACGGTGAAAATTGGATCGTATTCATGACATCAAATGGACAAGTTGGATTATGGCCTCAACGTTGTATGACTATGGGTGGTTTCATTTCAATAGAAAGCTTGATCTCTCCAAAATTACTTGTATAGTATTTTCTTATGTATATGAGATGCGTTTTTCTATTCCAAATATATATTTACATTTGGAGGCACATTTTTTTTATTTTCGAGATCATGTTTTTTGAGTTGAGTAAATCCTAAGGTAACAATTAACACCTGCTGTTCAATTGAACTATGCAGAACTTATTGAACTATAAAAATGAACTACTATTTCACATGTTTTCTTGTTGCCTTCATATTTAGATATTTTACCATATAAACTCTTACAATTAAAATTTCGTCGCAACTCATAAAATACAATTATTGTGTTGTATAAATTTAAAAGGTCAAACAATGAACAAAAATAAATAAATATTGATGGTAACTTTTTGAAAGAAGTGGTAATTTTCTAGTAACCAAAAAAGGTATTTATGGAGAAGTGGAAAATTTGCATGGTGTAGAACTGGTAGATATGTAAATTATTTATTTTTTAAAAATGTGTATTCATTGTATGTTTAATTCTCTTGAATTTTTCATGAATTTATTTATTTAAATTTTGTCTCCTTTAGAGGAAATCTTGATTGCGCTCTACACCACAGCACAAATCATTATTGTATTTCAAAAATGGAAATAAGAAAAGTTGGAAATAAAATTTAATTCATTCATACGCCATATGCTATATTAATATAATAATGAAAGATAGGTAAAACTTATCCACACCGGGTGTATACATCAAATCAATACATACATGTCATGTGTTTAAATTATTTATAGTTTCATTTTACTTAACCATAACTAATTAACATGTGTTTTACTTCATTAAATCATGTAATGATAAAAATTGCATTAATTTGATGTATACACCGATGCGGGTAAGTTTTTTCCAAGATAGATACTTCAGACTTGGAAAGGATCACAATGTACTTCAATATCACCATACCAGAAATTAATAAAATTAAAATAATGATCATAAGGAAGTAAAAAAAATAATAAAAATTAATTAAAACTTTTAACAAAGATCGCTCTATTTTCTTGTGGTAAGTAAAAGGGCTATGCCTGTGAGCTAAAAGTTAATTGCAACTTGGAAGTAAATATTCCGAAAGAAAAATATTGTATTCCTAAATGACACCATACAAAAATTATATTTGTTTTATGGTAATTAATTAATGGATTATCGGTTTTTAATGGGTTGAGATTTTTTCTTAAAGGGTTAATTGATGATCTGATAGAAAATAAAGAAATTATATTTATACATAGTCGGTATATAAAATTATTGACTTAGAATTTAGTTTTATACTTTTATTTCTAGTTGTCTCAAAATCTCAATTATTCTCAAGATGCAATTTGTCAATTAATGTGTATGGTTCATTTTTATGTTGTAATTTTTCATACAAATATGAAAATCTCACTAATTATAAACATAAAGATTACAATATGTACCAATGCGAGTTATCAAATCCCCTATATTACCAAAAGATTGTGTTTACATCTAAAGTAGAAAAGACAATCGTCTGGATTGACTTATTTTAAAAGTGTTTTTTGAGCTAAAATAGCTTTTAAGTATTATTTTTAGAGAGTTTGGGTAAGTGAAGAAAGTGCTTAGCTAAAATGTTGAAAATAAGTCAAAAATTATAAATTAAGAATTTTAACTTATGACTTTTGATTTATAAATTAAAAATAAAAGGTCAATCCAAACAGTAATTAAGGCTTCATCCTAATTCTGGTCCAGCCGCTCGATCTATGGCTAGAAATGGAAAAATAAAAAAATTAGACTACATAAATCATAATAGATAATTACAATCAGCACTAAATTAGAGAATGGCCTCCATCACCACCCAACATTGAAGACATTTATGACCTTAAGCTCTTTTCAACATTGTTATATTATGCAAAGAACTTTCTTCACACAGTTTTTTATAAAGAATTTTAAAATAACAAAAATTATCTTTTGATCATGCATGGTTGACTATAACAAGAATTTAGTATATTTTATCGTTAGTTTTCTATTGTCTTTACATTGTAAATGATTTGTCCTTGACAAATTTCATATGTGGTTATTTCATTCCTAATAGTAGGGGACATGATTTCTTGTACAAAGAGGAAATCTACATCCTCCATGTAACTCAAGGACAAATATCCACTCTCAGCTCTCTTCTTTTTTTAGCAATGCACGGGTTGGGATCATGCCTAAGCCCCTCCATCATCGTTGAATTTGAAAAAAAACAAACACCCAACATTTTCTCATGGGAAAGATTGACTTATATAAAACGGTACAAACATAAAGGACACAATCAAAGACTAAAACAATGACTTTAGGGGCCCAAAATAAGACTTCTAGATATTTACGGTTAATCTATTATTAATTATTATGCATATATTTTTTAAAATTTTATTATTTTTTTAAAATATGATTGATTTAGTTATAAATAAAAATTGTAGTTGTAGTTCGTTTCTACTTTTTAATTCGTGTAATTCATCTCAATTTAAATCAGTCATGCTTTAACATTGACTTTATAAGACTGTGTTCAATTCTTTGAGAGGTCTTTTTAAACATTTCAAGCTCAAAACTAATTAGATTATCTTTAATAATTAAATATAAAAACATTCTACTTTGAATGTCTTCTAAAGCATAACAATCCCTATGATGATGATGATTTAAATCTATTTTTTGTAATTAAATGTATTGTGAAATATTATACAAGCAAAAAATGAAAATTTATTTGGTATACTCAAAGTCTAATTCTATTTTTTAAAACTTTTAGAATAATTTTGATAGTTTGTGTAACAATTAATTCAATTGAAAAAATAATTCAACACTATAATCAATAAGAACTTATCTAAAATATAAGCATTTGTTGTATTATGTAACATACAATAATTTATAAATATCTATTCATGTCTTATGAAACAATACAAGAAATGTTATACTGTGAATTGAAATAAAGAAGAAGTTATTTATCAAATCATATTTAGCTACTATATATTTTAAGAAGTTATGAGAATAAATATATATATATAACAAATTATTAAATAAACGTAAGATCTCTTTTATAAATTTTGTGGTTTTACGTACGATACCTATTATATTTCTCATGCATCAATTTTAAATTTTCTATTTTCATCATCACAAAATAAAAATAGGTCAACATTATTTCATACATATGTTTAATTTTCTATTTTCACGTGTTTGGAAAACCCCGATTGAATCCGGAGCTTCGTGTAGGTCAACATTATTTCATACATATGCTTAATTTTCTATTTTCACATGTTCGGAAAACCCCGATTGAATCGGGAGCTTGTGCTACTCCGCCGGCTGGGGTTATTGCACGCTTTGATATTATACATAGGGATGCAGAGATTATTGATTAATATTGTTGCTAAAAGTTACTTTTATTTTAGTGAATCCAGGTCTTCATATCGTTTTCACCTATGTTTTTGAGATGACTAATTACAGGGTCTAGAGAACCGAAGAAACGCTCAAGCGTCAACACATTCTTCCACTCATAATTATCAAAGAAACGATTCAGAAAACAACTTCCGTCACAATGCGGATTAGAATTTGTTGCAGAACACAGGAAACACAAGGCCAAGAAGAATCATCTTCAATTGAAGTAGAACCAGTTTGCAGTACCAGTTTGCTCCATCGTTTCTTGGAGCAAGCAAAGAGAATGATATGAAAATATTGAAAGAAATGTGAAAAACTACACTCAGGAATCCATTAATGGATCTTAAGCAAGTAGAAACAAAGACGACGACTTTATTCACCGTTGTACAATCATTCATCTATATATAGATCTAGATATAGTTGCATCTCCTAAAATATCTTCCTACCTAACTTCCAACTAACAGTTTTTACAATTTTCTACCTAACTCGGCAATAGTAAAACAGAAACTCTCAATAGTCATAATAGACTTAGGGCTTGTTTGGTAGACTGTATTAGCAACTAAGGAATACATACAATCATGCATATAATATCTTTACTAGTCTAACCTTGAGCTTTTCTATAATAAAATAGTAATCAATCTCGATATGCTTGGTCCTCCCATCCAATATAACATCCACGTCATTTATATTTATAAGTGCAACAACTATTTGAACACGAACGTGACAAAATAAGACTTCTAATCACAAACTATAATCCAATAGCTAGCAATAAACCAATAACATTTTTTCGATCCAATTTTTTTACACCCCTACACATAACTCACTTACAAACTAGATACTAACAAATTGATTTTTGATTGTGGAAGAGAAAAGCAAGAACAAGGGTTGAAGTTTGGGTATGTGAGGTTTCCCCGCTAAAATTATAATGAAATTGTTAATTATGTCTTGAATTTTTATTTTACATATGTTAAAAAAGCTCATGATCTCTATTAGTTTTTTTAAAAAAAATATAAATTTATCCAGTTTATCGGGGGTGTTATATATATCAGGAGACAAATACAAGAAGGAGGGGCTTGGCCTAACCTCCGAATACAACACAAGGTTAAAGACGTATCCTTCCCAAAGAGAGGAAAAGGAGGCTAACGTCAAACAATAACAAAAATTTCAATTAGTAGCTAATACTGATTGAAACTTTTGAGAGAAGTGGTAAATTTCAATTAGTAGCTTAAAAAAAAAAGGTACCCCTGACGATTGGAGGCAGACACCTTTGCCTAAAGGGGTGTTAATTGAAAACTTTGAATTTGTTTTTGTTATTAATACAAAAAGACTTGTGAAATGGTATTATGTACCGTAAAATTAATTTTATCTTTAATTATATTATGTAATACAAAGAATATAAATTAAATATGTTCTATAGGAGACGAACATACATGTTCTTTCCAAATAAGGTTTCTGTAAAATGTAATGTAATGATCTTTAATGATATTAACATTCACAATTCTCCGTTTTTCAAATTAATCTTTCCTTCTTGCAATAACTTTGTTATGAATCAAGGTCTCACAAGTAGTCATTGGGCTGATAAGAGCTGTTGGGCCGAGAACGAGCAACAATGCTAGATTAATTTGGGATCTGGGTTGATAAGTGGGCATGAGGATTGTTCCATCAAAAAGGGTCATGCTATGTGATTAAGGGATTATGCAAATTATTAGGAAAAGAGTCTGATTCTTCTCATCTCCGTTCTTAGTCTAAGCTTCTCATCCCCTTTTATCTAGCTCTGTAATTTCTAATTTTCTTCCCCTTGATTACATTCTTAGTTTCATTTTAAGGATCTGTAGTTGCTACTTGCTTGTTGTTTCCATTTCTCAATTGTATTTTGTGTTCTCGGTGATTATAATATATATATCCTTGTGTGGTAACTTGAGTTGTTACAAACTTCTTTTGCAATATTATATATAAGTCGTGTCTTTGATGAAAATAGACTATTAAGTAGGTGCTTAGACATGTGACTTTGTCTCGTGATTTGAAAATATGAGATGAAATCATTATTTGGACATGCAAAATCATCTTATGATTTCAAATCATGAGAAAATCTCAAATTTGTCAAAAAGTTTGACTTGAATTTGTCCTTTTAGGAATAGAACAAACTTAGTTATATATTTGAACCCAAACACCTGCTTTTTTTAATCAAATTTTATTTTTACTAGGACTAGAGATTCTTTGTGTCCTTCAACTAAGTTACAAATAATAATAGTAGTAGTACTTACTAGTAAAGCAATGCAAATCTCTACTTTCAACTAGTATTCCTTATTTGAAACAACACTCGTAACAATCGTTGGTCTTGTCGACCAAATCAAGGTATGGTGTACATGTTGTACTTAAAAACCTTTTGCTCTCTATGTACCTTTCTTTTTTCATATTTGATCTTGCATTTTTTGAATAAATTAACACCTCCACTTGTCTGTTTTATCTAGGAAATGGATATTCACTTACCGGAGGAAATAATTATGGACATACTGAGCAGGTTACCTATACAGTTTCTTCTTCGATTCAAATGTATTTCAAAAACTTGGAAGAAATTAATCTCCAAGTCTTATTTTACGAGGAAACATCTAAATCATGCCAAAAATGATAAAAAATTCTTAGTTGCCGACCGTACCCTAAGGATGGTGTACTTTCCTACTATTGCTCTTCTTTATCGTCAATTCAATTAGTTGAGTCTGAACAAAAACTTTATTGGCCTTCAGACTTTAAACCATGGCGTGTCAAAATCTATTCTTGTTTCAATGGCTTGTCTATTATGAGAATTAGTAATTATCATTATAGAGATATACTTTTACTATCGAACCCCTTCATAAGAGAATCCATAGTACCTCCCAATTTAGAATTTTAACCAAAGGGACTTTTTACATACGAAATGTGTTATGACTCAACTACTGATGACTATGAGGTCCTTATGATTGATGTGGACTGTTACGCCCCGAGCCTACACCCCGGACGTGGCTGGCACTCGAGAACCATTACTGGCCCCATGCGAACCCCTGGCCTGGCTTACTTACTTAGCGGAAGACTTAAGCATAAGAGAAATGGCTCATGAAATAACTTAAAAGGTAGTAACTTAGCCAAATTGGCAACTCAAGTCTCATAACAAAACATCTGAAATACAAAGATGAAAGACTCATAACTAATTGTCTGACTATCTATGAAGCCTCTAAAACAACTGAGATGGATGTTGGGACAATCCCCACAACATCCTAATAAAGGAAATACTGAAAGCAATAAAAAGGAGTCCTCCGGAATGCAAGGAGGCTCACCAACTGACTCTGGAGTGCTCAACTGGATCAACGGTATGCTGGATGCCGATCCTCGTTACATGCGTCTGCATCATAATACGATGCAGGTCAACTGGCATCAGTACATTGAATGTATGAGTATGCGAGTTGGAATGCTAAATACAACATAGGGTTAAAAGGAAAACTGAAAGAAACTGAAGAACTTACCTGGCTCAACTCAACTCATTTCAATATAAAACAGTTTAAAACAAGTGCAATATAAAGAAAAGTTGTTTAAAACATGATGTCAACTCTGTATGTATGCAAAGATACAAATAACTTTGAGATGTATGTACAAATACAAATAAACTGATGTATATAAAATTACAAAGCACTACTGTGAGAATTTTTCTAACCGACAACCAACACATAAGAGTTATTGTGATGATACAACGATCTACCTCATGCTGTCAGCGCATCCTATACCTTGCCAAGGGCATATAACCTGAACTACTAAGTGGATCCACTAGTCTATGCAAAAATGATTCATCTAAAAAGTATGACCCTTTTTAACCTATGATGGCTACATGGTTTATGGGGGCTGTGAGTTATCTGAACTCTCCCCCATATCGGTGCTCAATACTACTCCCAAAATATACTAGCTTTATATTTTAAAACATTACTTCTTTCTGTGATTTGACCTTAACTGCTCTTGACTTGACTCTTAACTGATCTTTGAATTGAATTATGGATTCAAGGATTGTGATTTGTGATTGGAAAGATCTCACGTTGTTTAAGAATGATTTTAGATAGCTAAACACGAGAAAAAACCGAAAATCAAAATACGAAGGTGGGTCTGTGACGCGGAGGCATAATTAAATTTTGGTTTCGAAAACGTCTTTTAAGGCAGAAAACCTTGAGTCAGCTCCGCGATGCGAAGCTGAAATTTCGAATCTGGGCACTAGGCGCACGACGCGCAGCCACCTCCACATCTCGACCGATGAATTTTCTTCTTCGTTTTCCAGCCCCAATTAACCCAAACTCGGTTCTTTTTCTCAAATTTCTTTTAGATACAAATACCCAATAAATGTACCTAAGAACCTAACTTGAAATGACTCTATAATACGACGTAACGATTTCAGAAACTTCCCAACTCAGTCAAATATAAGTACAATATATGAATTCAAGCATAGGTATCAAGATCATTAATATTCAAACTCTTTTAGAACGAATCCAAACTGAAATAAATATTCTTGGCACGTGGGAGAACGATCCCAACATTGTGAGAGCCTCATATACCTGATAGGAATAATTCCTTGGCGAAAATCCCAACTATCTTGACCGATCTTGATGAATCTTGCCCTTTCTTCTTCTTCTTCTTCTTTTCTCTTCTCCTTAGCCCTAGCATGAAATCCCCAAATTCTAAAACTAACTAAAATCTGATTTGACCCCTATTAAACTCCTAAAAACGGATTAAAATAATAGGGCCATGAAAAGACTAAAATACCCCTTAAAAATCCGGATTTTACATTTCCTTAATCCAACTGCCCAACTTTCAAAGGACATAACTTACTCATACGAACTCGGAATCGCGCAACCTTGGCGGCGTTGGAAAGATCATTCCAAGAGCTTTTCAACCATATCTGGAACTACACCTAAATCATCCTGAGCTAGGAGTTATGACCATTTCAAATTGACCAAAAACTCACTTTTCCTAACTTAAACAATTTTCCAAATGTTTCATTCTTTCCAAAAATGACTATTTTCAGTTCTTAGCTTCTTTCTAGCTATTTCAAATTGCGAGATGTTACCTGGACAGATATGATCTTAGTAAAGTATCTAGTGAACTTCTCTCACTAAAAAAAGGCTCCTGGAGTAAAATTGATGAATATTCCAGTGGCATTTGCTATTTGTTTAATGGTAGGAGCTGTTTGGCCTTTGTACATGGAGCATTTCATTGGCTTGGATTTTAAAGAAAGAATTTTATGATTTCATTTAATATTTCAAATGAGGTGTATGAAGAGATACCACTGCATGAGCAAATTTTGGAATAAGTCGCCTTATGTTTTATGTTTCAGTATTAGAAGGAATGCTTTGTTTTTTCTCTTCTGTTTTTTCAGAGGTGGGGCAATTTTAAATCATGGCTAATGAAAGACTATGGCATCAAGGCATCTTGGAGCGAATTTATTACTATACAAGATACTGGACTTTTTTTAACCATACCGAAAAATGGTGAAGTTCTTCTCCGCTGCATAGACGGTGAAAGTTGGGCTGTATTTATGACATCAAATGGGCAAGTTGGACTATCGCCTCTACGTTTTATGAATAAGGGTGGTTTCAGTTCAACGGAAAACTTGATCTCTCTAAAATTACTTATGTAATAGTATTTGTTGATGTATGAGATGCGTCTTTCTTTTCGGAGACACATTTTTCTTTTTCAAAATCATGTTCTTTGAGTTGACTAAATCCTAAAGTAACATTTAACACTCAATTGAACTATGCAGAACCTTATTGAACTATAAAAATAGTATTATTTCACATGTTTTCTTGAAAAGAGATTGTTTTGCCTTCATATTAGATATTTTACCATATAGACTCATATAATTTAAAATTTCATCGCAACTCATAAAATACAATAATTGTGTTGTATCATTTAGTATTAGTAAAATAAATTGAAAATTTGAATTTTGGTTTGAATAGTTGGATTGATAAGATTGGAAAACAAGTTTCGAATATCAACAAAAGTAATAGTATCGATCATAGGTAAAAAGTTTTAATATGGAGCTCAGAATCTAAATGATGTGAAAGAAGACTAGATAGATTAAAGTGTTGGTCAAAAACTAGGCTTACAAAATCTGTTGGAAATAATAATTCAAAGTTGTTGGAATAGGAATTCTAAGTTGTTTAGGATTTGTCATTTATGGTATTTACTTATTTATATTTAATTAGATTTTGTTAATTCAAAATTGTTGGAGTAGGAATGTTAAATTGTTTAGGATTTGTGTATTTACTTGAAGTAAAATTCAAAAACTTTTGAGTTTATAAATAAAAATATTGTCGTTCAAAATCTATCTTTAACACAATATTAGAATTTCGAGTAGAGGTATATTTTTGTCAAAGAATATGGACTATTAAAATATAGGACTATTTTGGACCTTTGTGAAATATAAGAGACCATTTTAAGTCAAAAGCTAAAGATATGGGATTATATTGAGTCCTAAGGTTATATATTCTGCTTGTGTTTTATCGTCTCTAACTATACAATTTTTTAATTGCAGGGTTGTGAAGCTGTCGGAATACAAAGCTAATTAGATTGGGTCAGTTCCTTCACCCTTGCTGCTATTAACTTTTGCATTATTTTAGATATCCTAATTTTTACAGGACATAGTTTAAGATTGTGAAGTTTAACGGACTAGAATAAACAACACAAATCTCACTAGTTTAGGATCTAATTACAAATCTTCTTGTGAGTTTTTTGAGATTATTATGCGTGCCCATATTTCGATCTCATATACATGTATCTATGCGTGCCCATATTTCGATCTCATATACATGTATCTAGTGCGTCCGCATGTATCTCAAATACATAGGATCAAACTTAGATATAATTATATTCTAGATACATTGTATCCAAATAGATTCACAATTTATTTAACTCTCTAGCTCGCCTCTCTCCTCTCTCCCTCTCTTGCTCATCTCTTTCCTTATATATTTATATTTCAGAATGTATCTTTTTTTTTAATCAATTCCCCAGATAGGGTGTCCAGTAGCAAAAATACATATATCTATGTGTATCTAACTTGAAATCTGAGTGAAATAATGTACAATTATTTCAAACTAGAGGGAGAATAAGTAAATATGATACAAATATTAGTGTAATTATGTATTTTTTTAATAACATATCCATGCATTACTCTAACCTTCTATTAAAGAATCCCTAAGAAATAAAAAGGGATGTATTTGTCCTTTTAGGAATAGAACAAACTTAGTTATATATTTGAACCCCAAACTCCTGCTTTTATTAATCAAATTTTATTTTTACTAGGACTAGAGATTCTTTGTGTCCTTCAACTAAGTTACAAATAATAATAGTAGTACTTACTAGTAAAAGCAAAATCACTTAGATCAATGCAGAACTCTACTTTCAACTAGTATTCCTTATTTGAAACAACATTCGTAGTAATCGTTGGTCTTGTCCACCAAATCAAGGTATGGTGTACATGCTGTACTTAAAAACCTTTTGCTTTCTATGTACCTTTCTTTTTTCATATTTGATCTTGCATTTTTTGAAAATATTAACACCTTCACTCGTCTGTTTTATCTAGGAAATGGATATTCACTTACCAGAGGAAATAATTACGGACATACTTAGCAGGTTATATGTACAGTCTCTTCTTCGATTCAAATGTATTTCAAAATCTTGGAAGAAATTAATCTCCGACCCTTATTTTACTAGGAAACATCTAAATCATGCGAAAAATGATCAAAATGAACTTCTCTCACTAAAAAAAGGCTCCTGGAGTAAAATTGATGAATATTCCAGTGACATTTGCTATTTGTTGAATGGTGAGAGCTGTTTGGCCTTTGTACATGGAGCATTTCATTGGCTCAGTTTTTCAGAAAAGTATTTTATGATTTCATTTAATATTTCAAATGAGGTGTATGAAGAGATACCATTGCGTGAGGAAATGCATTTGGGAATAAGTCGCCTTATGTTTAATGTTTCAGTAGTAGAAGGAATGCTTTGTTTTTTCTCTACTGTTTTTCAGAGGTGGGGCAATTTTAAATTATGGCTAATGAAAGACTATATGGCGTCAAGGCATCTTGGACCGAATTTATTACTATACAAGATACTGGACTTTTTTTAACCATACCAAAAAATGGTGAAGTTCTACTCCGGTGCATAGACGGTGAAAGTTGGGTCGTATTCATGACATCAAATGGACAAGTTGGACTATGGCCTCTACGTTTTATGAATAAGGGTGGTTTCATTTCAACGGAAAGCTTGATCTCTCCAAAATTACTTATGTAGTATTTGCTTATGCATGAGATGCATGTGTGTATATATATATATATATATTTGGAGACACATTTTTCTTTTTCAAAATCATGTTCTTTGAGTTGAATAAATCCTAAGGTAACATTTAACACTTGGTGTTCAATTGAACTACTAGAACCTTATTGAACTATAAAAATGGACTATTATTTCACATGTTTTCTTGAAAAGTGATTGTGTTGCCTTCATATTAGATATTTTACAATATAGACTCATATAATTAAAATTTCATCGCAACTCATAAATATAATAATTGTGTTGAATCATTTAATAAAATAAATTGAAAATTTGAATTTTGGTTTGAATAGTTGGATTGATAAGATTGGAAAACAAGTTTCGAATATCAACAAAAGTAATAGTATCATAGGTAAAAAGTTTTAATATGGAGCTTAGAATCTAAATGATGTGAAAGAAGACTAGATAGATTAAAGTGCTGGTCGAAAACTAGGCTTACAAAATCTGTTTGAAATAATAATTCAAAGTTTTAGGATTTGTCATTTATGATATTTACTTATTTATGTTTAATTAGGATTTGTTAGTTAGAGTAGTTCCTAGTCCTAGTTTAATATAGAACAATATACAAAAAACATAAAAATATATAGAATAGATAGAAGTTGAAGTAAGATTCAAAAACTTTTGAGTTTATAAATAAAATATTGTCATTCAAAATCTATCTTTAACACAGTATTAGAATTTCGGTCTATTTTTGTCAAAGAATATGGACTATTAAAATATAGGAGTATTTTGGACCTTTGTGAAATATAAGAGACCATTTTAAGTCTAAAGCCAAAGATATGGGATTATATTGAACCCTAAGGTTATTTATTCTGCTTGTGTTTTATCGTCTCTAACTACGATTTTGTAATTGCAGGGAAGAGGGTTGTTGTGAAGCCGTCGAAGAAGAATACAAAGTAGATTGGGTTAGTTCTTTCACCCTTGCTGCTATTAACTTTTGCATTATTTTAGATATCCTGAATTTCCTAATTTTTACCGGACATAATTTAAGATTGTGAAGTTTAATGGACTAGGATAAATAACACAAATCTCACTAAACATATCTTCTTGTGAGTTTTTGAAATTCTTATTTGTGCCAGATTTCGATCTCATATACATGTATCTAGTGCGTCCACATGTATCTCAAATGCATAGGATCAAACTTAATTAATTAGGTATAATTTTATTCTAGATACATTATATCAAAGTGGATTCACAATTTATTTAACTCTCTCCCTTGCCTCTCTCCTTCCTCTCTCTCTTGCTCATCTCTCTCCTTATATATTTATATTTCAAAATGTATTTCTTTTTTTTTTTAAATCAATTGCCCGAATAGGGTGTGTAGTATTACCAAAAAAAAAGGAGAAGAGGGGGACTAGACCTGACCTCTGATTAGTCACAAAAAACTAGAAGGCTTACAAAATCTACTATAGAGCCTTCTGGAAATTTATGAAAAAGAAAATAACTAGCATACAAAGAAATTTGCTCTATCATATTTGATCTGAATACTAGGCAATTGCCATTTGTCCAGTAGAAAGAGACCTTTAGCTTGTCTAGGGAGATTGGAATGTATTTGATATCTTAGATATGTGTATTTAGTGTGATTCAAATGTATTTGGGATACATGTGTCTCTCGCATGCCAGGCTCTCTCACTTGCCTTCCTCCCATCACATTCGGCTCCTTCGTGTCTCAATCGCCTTCCTCCCATCACATTCAGCAAAAATACATATATTTAGATATATCTAATTTGAAATTGATACGAAATTATTAATTAGTGAGATAATGTGTAATTATTTCAAACTAGAGGTAGAATAAGTAATTAATATGACAGGAATATTTGTATAATTATGCATTTTTTTAGTAACTTATCCATGCATAACTCTAACCAGCTTCCTCCCATAACTCCTGCTTTTTTTTATTCAAATTTTATTTATCCAGGACTAGAGATATTCTGTGTTCTTCAACTATGTTATAAATAATAGTAATAGTAGTACTTACTAGTAAAGCAAAATCACTTAGATCAATGCAAAACTCTACTATCAACTAGTATTCCTTATTTGAAACAACACTCGTAGCAATCGTTGGTCTTCTCGACCAAATCAAGGTATGGTGTACATGCTGTACTTAAAAACCTTTTGCTCTCTATGTACCTTTCGTTTTTCATATTTGATCTTGCATTTTTTGAAAATATTAACACCTTCACTTGCCTGTCTTATCTAGGAAATGGATATTCACTTACCGGAGGAAATAATTATGGACATACTTAGCAGGTTACCTGTATAGTCTCTTCTTCGATTCAAATGTATTTCAAAACCTTGGAAGAAATTAATCTCCAAGCCTTATTTTACTAGGAAACATCTAAATCATGCCAAAAATGATCAAAATTTTCAGAAATTTCTTTGTTGCCAACCATACCCTAAGGATGGTGTACTTTCCTACTATTGCTCTTCTTTATCGTCAACTCAACTAGTTGAGTCTGTAAATAAACTTGATTGCCCATCAGACTTTAAACCACGGCATGTCAAAATCTATTGTTGTTTCGATGGCTTGTCTATTATGGGGGTTAGTAATTATAATAAAAGAGATATTGTATATTTTCTATGGAACCCCTTCACAAGAGAATCAATACTACTTCCCAAATCAAAATTTTCACCAAAGAGAAATTTCGTATGTGGAATGGGATATGACTCAACTACAAATGACTATAAGGTCCTTAAGATTGGTTTGGACAGAAATTATGATCGTAACGTATCTATTGAACTTCTCTCACTTAAAAAAGGATCCTGGAGTAAAATTGATGAATATTCCAGTGGCATTTTCTATAAGTTTAATGGTGGGAGCTGTTTGGCCTTTGTACATGGAGCATTTCATTGGTTCGGTTTTTCAGAAAAGTATTTTATAATTTCATTTAGTATTTCGAATGAGATGTATGGAGAGATACCATTGCCTGAGTAAATGCATTTGGGAGTAAGTCTGGGCCTTATGTTTGATGTTTCAGTATTGGAAGGAATGCTTTGTATTTTCTGTAATGATATTCACAGGTGGGGCAATTTTAAGTTATGGCAAATGAAAGACTATGGCGTCGAGGCATCTTGGACTGAATTGATTACTATACTAGTGGACTTATTTTAACCGTACCAAAAAATTGTGTGAAGTTCTGCTCCACTGCATAGACGGTGAAAGTTGGGTCGTATTCATGACATCAAATGGACCGGTTGGATTATGGCCTCAAGATTGTACGACTATGGGTGGCTTCATTTCAACGGAATGCTTGATCTCTTCAAAATTACTTATATAGTATTTGCTTATGTATGAGATGCGTTTTTTCTTTTCCAAATATATATTTATCTTTGGAGACACATTTTTCTTTTCCAAAATCATCTTTTAATTTCTGAGTTGAGTAAATCGTAAGGTAACAATTAACACCTGGTATTCAATTGAACTATATATGCAGAACCTTATTGAACTATAAAAATGAACTACTTCACATGTTTTCTTGAATAGATGATGCTCTATTTTCTTGTGGCAAGTAAAAGGGCTATGCTTGTGAGCTAAAAGTTAATTCCAACTTGGAAGTAAATATTTCGCTGCCATGGTTTGGATTTTTTTTAAAATTATCATATTATCAATTTTTAATGGGTTGAGACTGTTAATCGATGATCTAATAGAAAATAAATAAATTATATTTATACATGTTCGGTATATAAAATTATTGACTTAGGATTTAGTTTTATACGTTTATTTTTAGCTGTCTCAAAATCTCGATTATTCTACAATGTGTCCATGTTTGTTTTTTAGCAAGATGCAATTTGTCAACTCATGTGCATGGTTCATTTTGTTCGTTTCCAATTTGTTTCTAAGTGATCTTTTATGATTTTTTTTTTGTGTTAAATCTTTAACGGTTAAATCAATAACAATCAATAATAAATAAATCAAAATTCATAAGTCAATATCTTAGTTATTCTATTTACGGAAAAGGGTCAAAATTGCCCCTGAACTATGTGAAATAGACCATTTATACCCTTCGTTACATTTTGGGATCAAAAATGCCCCTGCCGTTATCCCAAGAGACCACAAATACCCTCAAGAGTTAACACCTCAATTTTTTAGTGACATGGCAAGCCACGTGGGACTAATCCTTCTACCTAAGTGTTGCCAACTAGGATTAACTACAAAAGAACTAGACCTTTAGTGGCGACAATAGTCGCCACAAAATCCCGAAATATTGTAGAATA
The DNA here is from genome assembly GCA_036250505.1 of Solanum acaule. Lineage (NCBI taxonomy): Eukaryota > Viridiplantae > Streptophyta > Magnoliopsida > Solanales > Solanaceae > Solanum > Solanum acaule. The sequence continues at coordinate 22,593 of JAJOOR010001451.1, read as the reverse complement.
ATCGAGATTTTGAGACAGCTAAAAATAAAAGTATAAAACTAAATCCTAAGTCAATAATTATATATACCGAACATGTATAAATATAATTTATTTATTTTCTATCAGATCATCGATTAACGGTTAAATCAATAACAATCAATAATAAATAAATCAAAATTCATAAGTCAATATCTTAGTTATTCTATTTATAACTATTTGAATATCTACAAATTAATATTTAATAAATCAAACCGAACCTGCCAATACATAAGGGGACAAGAACAAAGTGAAACAAGAATTACATGTCTCACCAAAAGAAGATACATATGTTTTGTTGGTGAAAATGATTTGAAATAACAAAAAAAATTACCTTTAGTCTTTAGATATGAGTGCAGTTGTGTGAAGTAGAAGACCAAATTAGAGAATGCACAGAGGCAGTGATAAATTCAATATTCAAAGCTGTGAGTGAGAAAAAGACAACTCTTTTATGAGCTACGTAATCTAGGTAAGAAAAATATGTCTTTTTGATAGTGACTTTTTTCACTGATCAGTTTACCTTACAAACAGGGATCTCTTTTTTATTCCTTTCAAAGAAAAGTGAAATGTACAACTTAGTGCAGAAAGAGTTTCTGAATTTTATCACAACTCTCAAAATAAATTGACGTGAAATCACTAAATAGGTGTTTGGACATCGATACGTTGGTTGAGCCTCAGAAAAAAAATAGTATTTGAAGTTAAGTTGAAAAAAGGTCGTTCGAAATTTTCCTATTGAAAAACAAGTTTCCAATATCAAGTAATAGTAGTACTATAGGTAAAAGGGTTTAATATGGAGCTCAGAATCAAAATGACGTGGAAAAAAAAAAACTAGATAGATTAAAGTTGAAAACTAGGTTTTCAAAATCTATCTTTTAACACACTAATTTAGTGCACTATCGAGGCAATAGGGTCAACTGTATGAATCACGTCTAACATTCGTTACAGACTTACACTCAATTTAGCTTTCCATTTAGTCTCTATTTCATGTCATAACTTTGGTCCATTTAGTCTTTATTTCATGTCATTGAGGTTTCAAACTCATTAATTTGCTTGAGGTTGGACACTACAAATTTGAGATAAGAGGGTTAATTATGTGATAAATATTCTTCGCCTCCAATTTCGATATCGTTATAAACGAAAAAAAAGATGGAAAAAGAAAAGGACATACATCACAATTTTGAGTAGAAAAAAATTCAAAAGTAGACTCAGTTGTCACATGCATGAGTTGGCCCACGAGCATGAGTTGTCAAATTAAGACACTACACTATATGAGTAGGAAAAAAACAGGGTTGAGTTGAAAATTAAGACAAAGTAAATTGGAAATCGAATGATTGCATAGTAGTACTACTTCTTTTTTAATAAATTTCTTCAAGACATGACAGCCATTGGCAAAATAAAGATCGTCTTATTTTTAACTTTTTGAGTCTTTCAACAAATGCAATAGAGATATTTTATCTGCAAAATTTTGGAAATTTGTAAGAAGACATTTGACATGAATTGTGATGTTGGAGTTATATCAAGTACAGCAGCACTTGTTTGTCTGTCCCTTGGTGGAGACTGGAGAAGGCATTTAATTACAAGACCACAACATTAGCTCTATTAATTATTTTTTGATAGTACTACTCTAAATTGCATGTGGATTTAGCAAAATCTAAAAAATTAAATGCCCCTTTTTAACTATGGTACATGAACCAAATTGTGTGTACCTCTTGCTATTTTACTGATACTTGCTACAAGTATATATTGGGTAAACATTTTGCCATTTTGGGAAGAAAAAAGTTGTTTAATTTACTAGTAATGGCAAGAACCTTTTGTTCTTTTTAGTTTGAATTTCACAACACTATCTTTAGCAGCAATTAGTTAACGATAATAACTTAATTACGGCTAAATATATAATTTTAATGGTAATTAACATTTTTTGTATATGTCCCTAAAGCATCACATTGAATCCAATGACACTTAACTAATATAGGTAAAAATATGGACACTTTTTATTAATGTATATATTTATTATCGCTAAAAGTTATTTTTGTTATCGTGACACGTCCTTAATGATTGATATCAATATTTTAGTAATTGTTAAATTTTGAAAAATAATTTGAAGAATAAGTAATCAAATATTAAAGATAAAACATAAAACAAAATATATGTTTGTCTTGATATGCTAATTTAATACTATTGAAAAAATAAAAGTAAACCATGGAATATACGTTAAAAATGGTCCTAAATATCCCCACTTCTTTCTGGCTTTATCTTTTTTTTTCTTTTTTTAAAGCTTTCATGGAGAATTGTAATTCCCATTTCCAAGAAAATACAAAAATAAATCAAGCAATTATCCCTTCCTCTATATAATTAATTAATAATTACATAAAAACATGTACATCTTGAATTGGATAATAATAATTAGAAACTAAAGATCTTTGCTGCATATTTTCTTAGTCTCTCAATGTGGCTTGAGATCAGAATCTCTTTGGAGAACATAAACATGCCTGCATATTGAAAAATCAACAAAAATAAAAATTAAAAGTAGAAAAAAAGGGTCAAAAATACGTCTGAACTATTTAAAATACGTGAATTTAATAAAAGAGGGAAAAAGATTGATACATTGAAGCAACGTCTTCTTCTCTGATGTCTCTTCAATACTTTATTCAATTTATCTGCCATTTCTGTGTGTGAAAGGATTTCGCCAGTTGGTGAGCCGGAGAACACGTGGCTTCTTTCGATTGGAGGAGACCATAATCCACTTTTAGAGTAATCAAAACCAAATTCTGTTAAATCGGAGAATTTAGAGAGAAGCCTTTCTGATACTGACTTGGAAACTAATTGAATTTTCAATGGAGAAGAAATTATAGGTTCGTCTTCTAATTGCCATGAACTTGGAGAAGAGGAAGATGAGATTTCAGATATGGTGGGCATATTTATTTTTTTAATTGAAAAAAAGAAGAAGAAAAGGAGGTAGAGAAAAAAGAGACCAGATTTATTAGAGAAGAATATAAAAAGGAATGCATGATATGGACGTGATGTATGCAATAATGTTGAGGGGAAAAGAGAAAAGTCGACGTGGGTAGCATTATTTGTGAATTGAGGTTCATATTTCGTGTTACAATATACCCTTATGGGGTTGGTGAGTAGTCCATCGAGCTCGAATTATGACATGTTTCTATTCTAACATCTCAATATATGATAAAGAGTTTTAATAAGTATAGGTTTTTCGATTTAACTTTAATCTATATTTTTAAGAGTTTATTAGATAGTTAAGTTAATTAAATAAAATATGTTATTTTTTAATTATTACGGTTAATGCATAGAATTAAAGATGATCAGATATTTTATGTGCTTAACTTAACTATCTAATAGAATATTGGGAACTCACACAACGTTTTTTTCAAAGCTTTATTCAAAATTGTCTAATTAGAACATTTTATCATGTGTTCAGAAGTTCAATTAGAACAAACAATAGTTCGCACATAAGTTAAGTTCCCTTCTTGGTGGAAATGTTTTAATTTTTTTAATTCTCTGGATGTTGAATCATAGGACTTTATTTCCTATGAAAATTAGTTATTAATGCCTTCGATTAGGAGAGTGGTCCTCATTAATAAAATGAGACACAAGTCCAAAAAAAAGAGATAATCGCTGATATTGTTCTTTATTTGTTTTTTAAACATTACTTATTTATCATCTACAAGATGTAATTCATTAGAGTTGCTCTGTATTTGTATAGCATCAAATTATGACAAATTAAATCCTCTATATATAAGTAACTTGTAAATTTCGAGGTCTTAAATGACCTTTCACCTAACAATGATATAAATCAACAAAGACAATTTGTGCCAAGAAACATTTAATCTTTTCCCTCATTGCTATATATATATCATAGTCTCTATGCATATTGATAAAGTAGACTCACATTGGAGTTAACAATAGACTAAAATGACTGTACAATATATACAAACAATTAATGCACAATCATTTTAAGCTGGCATATCCAAGATTTGCAAGTTTTCTAGTCTACCTTAAGATCTGGATCCTAATTGCCACCTTATTTCTATGTGCAAGTGGCTTCAAGTTCATGTATTTTGCTATTAGATCAATTCCAATAGAAACCACAATAATGCTAGGAGCGCTTTCACCTCTAATGTGCCTTACATATAGAGTGATTCGTGAATATCTTATTCGTTAAACAAAATAAAAATTTCCAATAAATATACTAATAATGAGTAATGAATCTCATACAATGAATATTCAACCATTAAGTATTTAACATAATTTTTAGCTTCGTACCGTTGGAGCTTCCGAAGGTCATTATGATCGCTTCCTGTTGTAAAAAGGCGACACTCCTTAGGTGAAACCTTTTTCAAATGTCCGATCATGCGTCAGTTTTATACTAACAAACGATTAAGGTTTTTTTATGAAATATCAAGGGGCAATCCCTTGTAATCTCTTCGGATTGCCACAAATGTTTCGCTTATTTGATTTCGTCATGTGTCATTGTCTGATTCGTTCCTTTTACTACATCCGATTTTTCCACATACAAATTATATGTACATTTTTTGGGATAAATAGTGTATTTGGCAAATAGTTTTAATTCCCATGTTAGCAAATTCTGATAAAATAAGATATAGTATAAGTCATTTAATGTACATATAGCTAGGACAAAAATAAAAGATATTTTGCAGAGACAAAATCATCGAATGACACTTTCGTACAATGACCAAGATTGGTTGTAAGTCAGTGCTATTAACTATTGATGCGACAACAAATTAATGTGAGTGATAATTATAGGTGTCATCTACCAATCTCAATACTAATCAGGGTTATTGATATTAATTATTAGGGGTATGCCAGAATATTGAAGAAAAAAATTTAAGGACGTAATTTAAATGTTACTTATTAAACACTATTGTTTTTCTAATTATTTTTAAATTAGTCTTTTAAAAAATGTTAAGTAGTTAAGAACTCCCAAGTCGTTAAGGACTCCCTTAAATGAAGGATAAATGTGACAAAAGTCTCAATAATTTTCTTAAACTTTAAGTAATTCACTTATTTTAAAGAATAAAAAAACTCTCAACAATTTACTTAATATGTACTCGAACGAGTGGTGATCAATATTGTAGATCTGGTCCATTTTATCATAACAAGACAATGACAAACATCATATATAAAACAAAAAAGGGTTAACACTTAACAATGTCATTAAATCATGCAAAATTCAACGTAAATGTCTTAAGTTGATAATTCAATCTAAAAATATTTTATCGTCAATTATTTGATCAAAAAATAATCCTACCGCTAATAGTATAATCCAAAATAGGCATACTGTTACTTATGGGTCAAATATCCTCTTCTCTTAAACAAACAAGATATTGAATCATTACCATTCAAAAATTGTGCGACAAAAATTGACGTGAGTAATATTTAAGGAAGTGAAAGCATAATTTTCTCATATTGATCATTGGATTCCACCAAAATATTAGCCATAAAGTTTTACCTTGTACATATAATAATGTAAGGTAAACACTAAACAAACATCATTGTATGCAATTATTAGGAGTATATATGTGATCGTTATTTGATTAAATTCCAATAACCTTTATTTAATGACAAGATTGACTCAAATTAATCAATAAAGTTAGATAGGGTATTTTGGTATGATAAACCTATTAGTCTATTACACACAAGTAGCAGTTCAATAAAATCCTTTTAAACTTTACCAAAATATATCAAAGAAGTTTATGCAAGATACAACAATGAGAATTTTTCTCTTTGTTCGTTTGAAGGTCAAGTAAACAATCAAAAGGATAAAAGTGGGCTTACTCATATGGATTCGTCTCAATTCACTGATGAGCCCAATTGAATTTGGAATGGAGAAAGTAGCCCGAACTTGACAACTAGCCCATTCTTATGGCCCAACACTCTCGGTTTCGTTTGAGATGGTAGTTGAGCACGGCACAAAAGTTTGATCAAACATGCTATTAACCTTTGAAGTTTTTCGTTAGAATTCATTAGCAGGGACTAAAATTTTTTAGATGTAAATCCTCATTGATTTGAAGTATGTAAACTGGAGAATTATCATGTTAACAATTTCTTTCCATCTTATCACGGGACTTTGGAATTTTATTTTATTTTTAAAAAAGGAATTTATCAAGAAATGGACAACGCAATCTGGATTTGAGGGATCCAGGTTGCAAAATATTTTTTTCTTCCGTTACAAAAACTGATCTTAATGTTAATTAATTACTCATGTTGAAAAATACGTAACGATAATATTTTTCAAAAAAATGTTTAGTAGAGAATTAAACACTCTTCACAAAATGCGGGATCCAAAATCACATCAACCTCATTAAAAGACAAAACTACCCTCCATGACATAGTTTATACCAGAACTAATGACCTACATCTCCACTGTCTATATGGGTAGTTTTGTCTTTTTCCATATTTCTCTTTTCGAAAAAGTGACTCTTCATTTTTCACTTCTCCTATAATATTTGCTCTTTGGGAAACATACGTCTCCTCCATTTCCCTCTTCATCTAAAGAGTCAAAAAGTTGAAAAAAAGCAAACAAAACACACCAAAAAAAGAGAGAAAAGGGTAAGAAATTTAAAGAAAGATTTGTTTACTAAGAGTGAAAGGGAAAACAATAGTTTTTGTTCATATTTTTTCTCAATTTGAAGTTGTTGAGAGTAATGGCTGGGTACAGAGCTGAAGATGACTATGATTACCTATTCAAGGTGGTACTAATTGGTGATTCAGGTGTTGGCAAATCCAATTTGCTTTCAAGATTCACTAGAAATGAGTTTAGTCTTGAGTCTAAGTCTACAATTGGTGTTGAGTTTGCTACTAAAAGCTTAACTGTTGATAGTAAAGTCATCAAGGCTCAAATTTGGGACACTGCTGGTCAAGAAAGGTAACATTTTTCAGACCCCCATTTCTCTTTTTTCTTGATCTGACCATACTTTGTTTATGTTTGAGAAGATTTGTGTTGTTTTGGTGAGTCATTCTTCTCTGATCTGGTGTATTTTTTGGGAATTTTATAGTGAGTATATGTATTGAGATTTGGGAATGAAATGTGCTTTATGTTTCTAGAATTGTAAAGCCCTGATCTGAATGATTGGTTTGCACAATGTGAGTATCTCTGTGTGGTGTTTTGCTGGATTACTTTGGGAATTTGAGATGTAGTTTGTGATAGATCTGATGAGTATTTGGTTTCTTGATCTGTTAGATCTTCCATGTCTTACTTTCTCATTGTAGTTTTTGACTCAATTGACTTCCTTTCTAAGGTAAGATGTGCTTGCAACTGTTGGATACAATGACGAAGCTAAGAATTTTGCTAAGGGTGTTCAAACTTCAGGATATATATCTAAAAAGTTTGTTTTTGACCTATATATACAATTTTTTTGCTAAGGGTGTTTGAGTGATCACCATGGGATTAATGTGGCTACGGCCCTGGTTGGATACTGTGACTTTGGCCAAAGGAAGCCCCAAATTTATCACCTTTGTGATGATTTCTTCTATACCTCATTTCAATGCACTTACAAATGATGCAAACTTTTTTGCTTTAGAAGATTGTGTCGTGCTATTAATTTTGTTTTAGATTGTAGTTTCTGTATTGGCAATGACATAGGGATTGAACATAAGTAGACCAGTTGACAAGCCATGTTCTACTGTAGAGTTCTATAGGAAGAAGAAAGTGTGAGTCTGTCAGTCCCAATTTATAGGATGCCATAATTCTTGCATGGTCAAACAGTTTTTGACTTTAATTTTTTCAAACATCCTCAACAGTTTCGATTATAAGAAATTGTGATCTATATTACCTTCCATAGTCATATGAATACGTAAATAAAACCAAAGAGTTGATGTCCAAATTCCAACCTAAAAATTGTGAAGTGATGCAACCACTATCTTATTACAGATTATTTAACGAGGCAGTGGACCAAAGAATTTGAAGGTAGTTGACAGTTGTTTGATTTTGGGGTTGTGCACAAAAGTTGGTTGGTAGTGAGTAGCAATGAAAATATAAACAATTTAGTTTCTAGGAACCTGTAAGGCTGTAACAGTGTGTGCAGCAGCATGTTGAATTTGGCATGTCAAAGTGTGTAGTAACAAATTCTAAAGGGCACTTGAGCTAAAGTAGTTGAATGATATAAAGTGAGATATCTGGTGCATATGCTTTGTGTGTCTGGGAGCATACATTTGTTTTTGCTCCTTGTAATTTTTTTGATTGTCTTGCATCGGAAAATGAGCCTGTTCATCTGGTGATATATGATTTGTGTTAACTGGGCATCTTCTATTTTTGCAGTTGTTATGGAAGTAAAAAATACAAATGTGTCCATAATAGATGATTAAATCCCAACATGAATGTGGATCAAAAGTAAAATTATTTATCATTATTATTATTTTTATTATTAGTTTTTTGAAAAAAAACTTTTTTGTTAACTTGGTGACATGTTTGAGATATTGCTAAAGGATCTAACTTGCAATCTCCAACTACATTAGTCTATACTTTTTACATTGTATCTTTAGGAGTCATTATTTCCTCGAAAAATAGAAGTTGTTATTGCTGAAGTTTGTTGATCTAGTATATGGGAATATATTCCCCATTTGCCATCAGTGGAACTGTTTTCAATTTTATAGATATACACTAGAAGTAAATTATCTAGAACAAATTACCTCTCAAGAAGACTAACTAAAACATAATTAAGAGCTTAATTAATCTCAAAAACAAAAAAGATAGGAAAACATACGCAGCAGCTTCAACAAGTCTAAAACCTTCAACAAGAAGAGAATAAATATCTAAAACACAGTGTGAATACTATCATAAACCATCATTGCAGCTTCAAACAAGACGGGATCTTCCTCAAAAGTGTGTCGAATGATCATCCTATCTTCAACCGCACAATCTTCACCCTTAATAATAACCAAATTGACTCCGTTAAGTTCAATATTCTTCTCCGGTATTCTAACAACATTTACCATCCACCTTCTACCTTTTCCTCCGAATTCAACAACATCAGCAACATCACCAATCAATTCTTCCCTCATAGATGTTAAATTGTTCCTAGTATAAAAAACAACTATATTTTGTATGGATGAGTACCAGTTTCCCGTCTTAGTATGACGGGCCATATGCCAAAAAAGGTTTAAAAAGATGTGAGAAAAAACCCATCTATTCGGATAAGGTTCAGCAACAACAAACTCATGAGAAATGTCATGTATGTTCTCTCAAATCAACATTATAAAGTAAAAATCTTTTACTGAATGACAAAAACCCCTCTATTTTAATGTCAGTTAAAAAGTTGATTGTTTCACGGTATCGATACATGCAACAAAAACGTCAAGCAAAGAAGAAACTGGTAGCGTAGTGGGGGTGCGAGAATAAGAAGATTTGGGAAAGGAGGAGGGCGAGGAGGTAAGGGGGTTGAGGATTTTTTAAATCCAACAATCAAAGCAAAAAACTCCCTTACCATATTAGCAAATTTGATACACACCGAAAAGGGCGATTTGATAAAAAGCCAAACAGTTTGAAAAAGACCCATGTTACTGTTACTGCAACTGGATGGTGGAACCGGAATAGGACTTTAAATGGAGGGGTTTTTGTCATTGAGTAAAAGATTTTTACTTTATAATGTTGATTCGAGAGAACATACATGACATTTCTCATGAGTTTATTGTTCCTGAACCTTATCCGAATAGATGAGTTTCTTCTCGCATCTTTTTTAAGCATTTTTGGCGTATGGTCTGTCATACTAAGACGGGAAACTGGTACTCATTCATACAAAATATAGTTGTTTTTTATACTAGGAACGGTTTAACATCTATGAGGGAAGAATTGATTGCTGATGTTGTTGAATTCGGAGGAAAAGGTGGATGGTAAATGTTGTTAGAATACTGGAGAAGAATATTGAACTTAACGGAGTCAATTTGTTATTCTTAAGGGTGAAGATTGTGCGGTTGAAGATAGGATGATCATTCGACACACTTTTGAGGAAGATCCCGTCTTGTTTGAAGCTACGATGATGGTTTATGATAGTATTCACGCTGTGTTTTAGATATATATTCTGTTCTTGTTGAAGGTTTTAGACTTGTTGAAGCTGCTGCTTATGTTTTCCTATCTTTTTTGTTTTTGAGAATAATTAAGCTCTTAATTATGTTTTAGTTAGCCTTCTTGAGAGATAATTTACTTCAAGTAGTTGTAAAGTCAGTTTTAAACTATTCAACTACTATCATGAACTTAATAATACAAAAATAAGAATAAGTGCTTGTGGGCATATTTAGCTTTTGTTGCCAAGTAGGAGAGAGGTGCAATGTGCCATTGTATACATTAAGAACTATCTTGCTCGAATATAATTATTTTTATCATGTGAAATGCATCCTTCAAATCAACTTTTCATTAGAAAAGAAAAGGCAGTCAATACAATCATTACCACTCTAAGCTAAAAACAGGGGAATTCGGTTATGCAGGTATTTTGACCTATGACAACATTCCACTCTTTCCCTAACTTAAAAGCTCATTTAGAAATTTGCTGGTACCTCTCATTCCTGATTGTCCTTAAAAGGCACAGTGCGCTAGCTTTACCTGCTACTTTCATCTTGGTCGATCCTCCTCATCTGCCGCCTTGCATAGTGCATGTGTTTGTAGACTTTTTATCAACAAATACATGCCATAATGCACATTTCGTTTTAGTCAACACAATATTCACTAACAATCAATGACATAAAGACGAATTAGAGGGCTAACACAAAGATAGCTTCAAAGGATTTTCTCCAAAGATTATTTGTTTGTGATTTCAGTTTTGACATAGTCAGTTTTCTATAATCTATTCTAGTTGGGTTGGGTGGGGTGCCTTGGTGGATGGTGTGGTGGCATCGTAGACTTGGAAGTTGAAGTGTCATATGCAGGATAAGGACATTCTTATGCTATTCTAATTTGTTTTCCTGTGTTTGGATGATTAATAGTCTGTCTATCTTGTTCTTTTTTCCCTTTTCTTTTGGTTTGTATCTCTTTCTTTTTTCCCTTTTCTTTTGGTTTGTATCTCTTTCTTTTTTCCCTTTTCTTTTGGTTTGTATCTCTTTCTTTTTTCCCTTTTCTTTCGGTTTGTATCTCTTTCTTTTTTCCCTTTTCTTTCGGTGTGTAAAGGATAACCTGATACCAGCAATCACTAAATATGAATAAGAATGTGATATGTGTTTTTAAAATTTTAGCTGTTCTGACTTCTTCCTTTTGGTAAGGGAGGGTGGGTTTTGAAGGAGGTGGTTGGAATGGAAAGCTGAATAAAAATAAGATTAAGCAGTACCTTTAGGAACACCATTTGCCATGGTACTAAGGGCTGCAAGCTAGCAGGCTACTAATTCTAGTATTCAGATCTGTCCTTCATGGGTGAAGATTTCTAGTTTGTGGAAAAATGAAACATTTGTCTGGGTTAGTTATTAGTTATGTGTTATTTGCAGAAGTCAACTAGTTGCAATTTATCTGGCATCAAGACGAATATATTATTCCCTGTTAAATATCATTCCCAGCCTCAAGAGCTAACCCCATGATGCAAAGAACTATCTACTTCTAGTACCGACTTTTATGTATGTAAACGAATCCAACTAGTATAGTTTGTTGGTCACTTGTGCATTCATTTCATAGTTTTAATAGTTTAAATTCATTAAATTACTCAAATCTTAAATTTGTGTTGTTTCCTTTATCAAACTACTTTTCAATCATTAATATTATGTTCTTCCACTATAACTAGTTTAGTGTATAGCTTAACATCTTAAACTCCATAGAGGATTACTATATTTAATTTTATTAATTCATTATAAATGTTGCTTGAGCTTAAATTATTTTGATTCCTCCATCTCCTGCGTGTCCTATTCTCCCAAATTCTCGATCCTATTGTTCTTTTTGTTTTCTCTCATAATATTATAGGAAACCTTAGGTTCTTCCATATCTAGTGATTTCTGTTTTTCCATCAAATCATGAGATTTCAGCTAATATTTGTTTATCATATGTCTACCCGTCGTTTAGAGAGATGAACATGTACTCTGGTCAAGAATACTTCTTTTAGAACCATTTGACTGTAGAACAGTTTATTGTCTTACATCCCCCACCCCCCTATTTAGGTAAGGAGGGTGGTGAGAAGGGGCAAGAGATGCCCTTTTCTTAATCTATTATAGTGGACATGTTACTATTTTTGAGGGTTGGAAACTCTATGAGACTGTGCTTAACATATTTTGTGATGCCTCAGAAAGGACGAGAAATAAATATGACACTAAAATTACCATGTTGTCATCAATAGTTTCTTAATGTGATGCCCATCCCAAGTGATTTTTTTTACATGTTGACTAATAAGCTTTTCCTTGGTTATTAAATTGTCTTCTACACTATTTGGTATTGTTTCTATGTGATAACGGCTGTACTACATTGTTCTGTAGGTACCGTGCCATCACCAGTGCTTACTACAGAGGTGCCGTGGGTGCTCTGCTTGTGTATGATGTCACTCGACATTCTACATTTGAAAATGTTGAGAGGTGGCTTAAGGAGTTGAGAGATCATACAGATCCAAACATCGTTGTCATGCTTGTTGGAAACAAATCTGATCTGCGGCATCTGGTTGCAGTGTCAACTGAGGACGGGAAGTCTTTCGCGGAGAAGGAATCCCTCTACTACATGGAAACTTCTGCCCTCGAATCTACAAATGTTGAGAATGCATTTGCTGAAGTTCTCACTCAAATCTACCACGTCGTGAGTAGAAAAGCCATGGAAAATGGTGAAAATGGAAATGGAAACGTGCCTTCCAAAGGAGAAAAGATTGATATAGGTAAAGAAGTATCTGATGTCAAGAAAGCTGGTTGCTGTTCATCCTAAGGGCTATAATCTGTGCTGCTGTATCCTGTTCTAGGTGCACCGGTAGTGTAAAATTGTCCAGACTACCTTTGACATGATCCTATTTGATACTTCTACCTTTTAAATTGGTTTTTGTTTTGGTTGGTAGTAAAGAATATCAATGTTAGAGAACCTTTTTCTAATGGAACCAAACCCTGTGTAGACCTGTTATGGCTTAACTATTGAATCATTCTTTCTCTCTTTCAATTACTTTAATTGACTTCTAGGTAACTTGTGGTTGCTCTGGTGTTGATACTCCAGTGCTTGTGATGAAGAGTAGTTTTAACACTAGGTTGGTTTTGTAGGAGATGGGCATTTGGTAACTCTCTTGGCTATTCTGATACTAATTTCATAACCAAAACACTTGGCATAGTTTAGAGCAGTGACGGAGCCAGTATTTTCACTAAGGATGTGAAGAAGTAAACACATGAAGTCAAACGGGGTTTGGATGAACCCCTGAACTCTTACTAGCTCCGCCACTGGTATAAGAGACAAGTCAGACAAAAACATAAAACATTTTGAATTGAGTGAAAATGACAACATGCCTTTCATTTGGAGATGAAGAAAAGAAAATTGGAAAGTTAGAAATTTCCACTCCTTTGATTGGTATGAATGAAGAAAATAGAAATAAGGCAAGGGAAATTATTTTGGTCCACCTACTCTTATCATTTTCTCTAACAACCAAACAAAGTGAATTTTGGTCCCCATTTCTCAACTTGTTAACATCTTTTCGATGAAAAATTACAAAAGAGTAAATAGGTAAAAGTAAATAAATTATATGCTATCCATATGTTGAAATTCTTTGATTCTTTTGTACATTTACTTTTTTGATTTTTGATTCCACTTAATGAAAATTTTGCTCCGCCACTGCTTCATCACATTGTCAAATTTGATTAAGCAAAAGCTTTATACTCCCTCCATTTCAAATTAATTTAATTGTTGAGTTGTTTCACACCCTTTAAGAAAAGAAGATTAAGATATCAATTAGGCATAACTTTCCATTTTTACCCTTATTTATTATTATCAAATTTATGATTAAAATAACTAAACTTTAATTAATTACTAATTCTAATACTAACTAATGAGGAAGAACATTCTAAAAGTAGTCTTGAAAATTGAACAATTAAATTAATTTGAAAACTGAAAAATGTCACAATAATTCAATTAATTTGAAATGGAGGTAGTGTGACTAAACAAAACAGAAAGAGATCAATTCCAGATAAACTTTTAGCAAGATATCACTTTAGTTCATACTTAAATTAATTTATAGTAAAAATTAACAGATAAGATTAGCACAGAAGAAACACTTGATAAAGATTCTTAATCTCATCACTGACGTTAATCCATGACTTGCACGTGCAACATGTGGGGACACGTATCACTCTAAAAGTTCATTAAAAGCGCTAAAAACAACTTGATAATATATTTTAAGAGCAAAAATTAAAAACCGGCCCTAGTCTCCAACCAATACCAATAAATTACAATTTAAAAATCACAATTATTTACGAATAATGTAAGGACAATTTGGGTCCCTCATTTAAGCCTCTTTACCTACTCTCCCAATATTTAATTAGTTTCTAATCATGATTAACTAATCCTTAATACCTCCTGTCTTGGCAAGCTAAGATAATGCTATTTGATTCGAAGTCATGTGTAAACACCATTATCTAAGGGAAATTGATGATCATAATCATATGTAACCAATCAAAATTATTGTGGGACAACTCTTATTCAACGTGTACAGCTATATCAATATTGCTTAAAAAGTCAAAACTTTGGTTAATTTTGACTTTTAAGGCAGTCAGCTAGTGAAGTTTGTAATTAGTCACATCAAATAGTGATTTATGAAAGTCAATTTTTCCATTACTATAAATTCAATATTTATGATTTAATTAAAATCTTCCTTAAATGGGAATTCCGGCTCATTTAAATCAAAACACAACAAAACACCTATGGTTAAGGGGAATGGAATGTCGACAATAGAGTGGAAGAATTTTGGTTTATGAATTTAAACTGACTATTACCAAAGTCGTAGCTACTTCAACCAAACACCCCCCCCCCCCCAAATCAAGTCAAAAGACGTACTTCACCTTACTTATGAAGAAATTATTGGAGCTGGACTCCGAACTATAAGGATTTGCTTTTTATCTTTCTTTTTCCCTGGTCAAATAAGGGATCAAGCCACTCATATTACATGAATTATGATAAAAAGCTAGTGTACCAATTTCTTTTTCTTTAATCAATCATCAAATTTGCAAGCTTACATATTTCTGTCGTTCTAAATTATTTGTCGATTTTCACTTCTCAAAATCTAAACTATGTAGATTTTGATTAATGTACTAAAATGTTTTTTTTTTCGTTATATTAACGTGAGTACCATTGAAATTTCTAGTATGAAATCGACTATCAAAATGAGGAAAAATGATACTTGTGAATAAAATAAACACATGGGATTTTGGGAATAGAGTTGTGCCACTTTGCTTGCATTAATAGAACTCAATAAGAAACAATTAATAAAGGATTATTGAATCTTATAGTTTTTGTCTTCTTGTTTTTTTTTTTCACTAGTTGGGTAAGCTCTACTCAATTTTCTTTGCCAGTTTTCTCGTTTCCTTAATTTGTAAGAAGGGATTAGATTATCCAATTAAACCAAATTAACATACTATATATTATACATACGTGTTCTACAGTATTATATTGTTCACTATTATTATATCATATGTTTTACCCTATTTTTTATTGCAAATTAAAACCAGAATTCTTTAACAAGTTAATGACTCTACCGGTTTGTAAGGCTAAAGCAAAGGTTTTGACACATGGTGGTTTAATATATACGATCTGACTAGAACATTATTTTATTAACAATTCACTTTAGTAGCAGTTGTATTAAATGCATCATCCAAAAGTAACAGACTGTAATATGTTATCATCCACTTGATTAAAATTTGGAACTAATTGAATGAGATATATGCAGGAATTTAAAACTCACTGACTACTCAATAGGTCTACATTTGTTAATACATAGAATGAACTATTAAAAAACCTAGCACTATTTTCTCAAATTACCAAAAATAATAGTTGATACATATATATAAACTGAGTAAAAGCCTAGGAGATGAGGGTATTTATTATTACCACTTCCTCTTATGTGACATTTTTCATTTTTTCAAGAGCCAATTTAACTAATTTTTGAAGTTAAAATCGGATTTGATTATCTCAATATTTTAAAATTAAAATTTAGATATTCAAAAAGGACTATAAGTTGCAATTCATCCCTTTTGTAAGCTTGCTAGCTTACTGACTGAACCATCATTATTTACTTGTTTGGTCACTTATCTGATGAAAAAATATATCATAAGAAATTGATCAATATATATATATATATATATATATATATATAGTGTAAAGTGTCAGATAAATTGAAACATAAGAAGCAATATAATTTAATGAAATTAGCGGTAGTATCTCACATGATATTTGTTGAGTTCAATTCTCACTATCCTCATATATTCTTCCTTCCATTTTCTCAATCTTCCGTCAATAAAGGGACTGAACTAGAATTTAAAATTTATATCTAAATTGGTCATAAACTTTATAACTCAATTTGATCTATTGAATTCACAATGCATATTTAATGATTCTTTTGATATAAACATAGAGTCTAAGTTAAAATCACTGAGTCGTCCGAATTTATAATCAATATTATAGCTCCATCCCGAGTCCCGACCCATGTAATAGAAATATAAAGAAAGCAAAAAAGAGAATAAAAGGTAGACGCAATTGGCAAAATTCCCAAGACAAACAATTGCATCTCTCTTCCATCTTACTTAAAGTAAAAAGAGGCATCGGATGAAATTTAGCCGTTAGAAATGAAACGGCCAATGATGCTAATTACAATGAGAATGAGACAGACTCCTCTCAATTGGACAACTTTTTTATTTTACTATACTACAAAACCTACACTGAAATCTAAGAAAAGTTACAAATATTAAAAGCCAAAACCAAATTGCTTTGGTATCTTATGGCGCACGACGCGCAATTTCCTAATGAATCAATTAAAAAAAAGTTATAGAAATATATTTTTTTGGTCAAGTAAAACAAACAACACATATGGTAACCATCTCAGCCTGTGGTACCACACCAAGGTGTCAAGCTAAGTCGACGACGTTCCTCATCTCTCTCCATCATTCCACGGCCAAACACCGTTGAACATTCCGGTAACTCTCCGAGATCGGCGAAAAGTGACACGTCTTCCTCTCGCATTGTCAACGTTGATGACATGTCAATATCACAGTCAACTTGGGTCAAAATTGGACTTTCTAGCATAGTTGTTGAAGTACACTCAATTAAATCCGAAAACCATCCGAATTCATTTGCACTAATTAGAGACGATGATGATTCACCGAGATTGACAAATTTTTCGTCCGAATTAGGCTCCAATGGACGGGTGACATCACTCGTGACCTTTTCTTTTGAAACCGCGATATCAGAAATAGTCGTTGACGCTGTTATTGTTGTTGTTGCTGTTAGTGATGCTATTGTTTTCATCTTCGTCTTTGTATTATTATTATTAATAATACATGATGTATTGGTAGTTGTACGATGGTTGTGTTGATTATTTCTAGAAGCCGGCCAAGGATGGTTATGTTCACAAGAATATGTCACAACTAACATGTTTGGGTCCTCACGGCTCCTTTCAACTTGTTTTCTAGCTGGACATCCTTTTGAACTACTACATCTATAATATCCCCTACAATTATCACAAAAATTCAATAATTAAAATTTATCAATTTTTCATACAATTGAGTCCTAAAAGTTTATCAAATTACGAGAATTCCAAAAAAAATAAAAAATTATTAAACTAACCTGGGATAAGGGGAACCTTTGATGGGCTTTTGTCCATATTTTCTCCATGCCCAAGAATCAGATGGTGGCATACTTATTTCACCTTTCATTTTTGATCCTTCAACTTCTTTAATTGGCACTGACACCACTCTTTTTTCTATGGATCTTCTGCTGCAATTTTTTTTTTTTTTAAAAAAAAATTACTCCATTATAATTAAGCACCATATATATTAATTATCATGCAAGTACATTATCAATAAAATATCAAAACCCTAAAATCTCTTAAATATTTTCTTCCAAAATAAATGAAATAAAAGAAAAAAAGTGAAAGAACTCCATCAAGATAGTATACTAAAAAAACCACTACTTTCCCGCTGAATTTTTCCGGAAAAAATGTTCAGTAGCTATTCTCATATATATTTTGATTGAATCGGTGGAAAAAACTACTACTAATGTTTTCAGATGGAAAAATTACTTACTTTCCCACTATTTAGTGAGAATATGTTTCTCACCATATATTTTTTCAGTGAGCTCGTTCGATGGGAAATAAGTGAGAAAATTATCTTCTATAACACAAATTTCTGGCTGATTTATTACGGAAAATCTTTGTTTCTAGTAATGAGATCTCATACTCATGGAAATCAAGAAAAAAGGTGTGTGTATATATGGATATGAGATTAATTACCTTCTTTTAGGGGACGAAGTTGAAGTCATCATCTTGTTATCATTAAACAAACCGGAACGCGGTGAATCGGAGCTGTTTTCCGGTGAATTCTCGGAATCTTCTTGCTCAGAAACAAAAAAGTTATTGAATCTTCCATCCATATTTGCTTTTGTGAAGTAGTTTAATTTTTCTTTGTCTCTTTTGGTTCTAATAATGATATATAGAAGATAAGAAAGTACTTAAGAGAGACAGAAAGAGATTATATTTTTCATAAGAAAAGAAAATAATGGAGAAAATTACAAGAGTATGAAAAGGGTGTGAAAGGTGACAGATAGGGAAAGGCATATTGCATTTGTTTATAGAGGACGTGCAAGTAAATGTGTGAAACTAATCCAAATGACAATTTTAATATTACAATTATTTTGAAAACGACCTTAACGTTTGTTTTAATTGTTATGTCATACTAATCCTAATTGATTTATTTATTTATTTATGGGCGCCACCGTTTTTGGACTATATGGTTAATTTACCTAGACGTCTAAATTTACATAACCTAGACCTCATCATGCCATGCTTTAATTTTATTTTTGTTTTTATTTTTCACCAATTTAAATGATCTCTACTCTTGTTGATTAAGCATGGATAGAAGAAATTAAAGGAAATTGATCAATGATTAAATTATACAGTCAGATCTTTTTGATAACAACGTTGTTTATTTGGATATTTTTTTCTGCTATTATAGCAAAATGTTATTATATATATTACATAATTAAAAAGTCTATTTCAAAAAAGAAAGTTGATTGGTATAGAAAATGACCGCTTATAATAGAAATGTTTGTCTATATATCTCGATATATAGTTCCACAATTAGAGTGATTTAACATATTATAACAATTACTTCATGGAGTATATATCATTTATAAGAGGTTACTAAGCAATGAAAAAAATTAGAGTTATATGGAATTACCTTTTGATTAAGTGATTTGAATATAAATATTCTTTTATATAGTCAATGTATAAAACTTAAACTCGAATAAAAAAAACTCTACCTGATTTTAGCATGGACACCAACAAAGAGTATGTTAGTTGTTTTGCCAAACAGAGTTTGAATTGAAGTCCAATTCTCTTAAGGACTAATTAAAAGCTTGTTAAAGGCTATTTTTGTTAGCATGTTAGTTGATGCCCTACCTCACCCCTTCTCTATTTAATTTACTATCTAGTGGTGTAAAAATTTGGCAAGCAGGCTATTTAAGAAAAAGTTTTAAAAACATGAATTTAGTGGAAATTCAAACAATGATCTTCAAGAAAAAAAGTTCTCTAGAAAATGAAATTAAGGATTTCAATAAATTTAATGGATAATTTTTCTAGATTTGTAGGAGTTCCCAAACCTAAATTAAAGTGCACCTCAAGTCTAGTATACTATATACTATGTCATATTATAATTACTAATTGGATTAGTTCAAAAGAAATCTCGATGCATTGAAGAAAGAAGAGAGATGACAACACCAAAAGCATTTCTTAATTAAAAACTAATTTGAATAACTCCTAAATTAAGATACTGTATTATTTTGTTAAATCAATGTGTCCATATTCATATTGACGTCATACTTTTTTGGATAGCATAAACAATTAGCAATTAGCTAAAATATTCATAACGCTATTTTTTATTATTATTTTAGAGTGATGAAAATTAAGTTATCACCATCACGTCATTAATAGGAAATATATACTATAAGATCACACAATACAGATATATAATATGAAAGAAGGGATAGCAAAAAAAGATGACTCTTATATATGTACACATAAATAGTCAGACAGATTTATTATTCCAAAAGGAACTCGTAACAAATTTATTGATACTCAAAAATCAAAATTGTTATAGCAAATTAAAAGTGAAAATAAGACATACCTTACCCTTTACTTGTATACAAAGAAAATAAGATCTAGATAAAATTAACTCGCCTAACATCAAAAATAAAAATAAAAATTATGGAGGAATTTGAGTTATTTCTTTTCTTTGAATAAATACAAACAAGAAATTATATTCTACAATCTTGAAATGTGTTATATAATCTCTTTCCTCATTATTTTGAATCTGTAGATCATGCCCATGAACAATGGACTCAGTAATCTGCGATCACATTCATTATGTGGATGAAATACAGACTCAAAAGTTAGGAATGATAGACTATTCATAATATTATTTCATCTTTTTTTTACTATTTTAATTCAGTGTTCGGTACACATTTTTGGACCAATCCATTCATATATGTGCAGAAAAGTCTCATTTAGTAGTTAACGAGATATCTCCTTAACAAATTACCATTTTATTCTCCAATCTTGAATCTAAAACCTCTTATTAAGAATGTAAAGGTTCTAATTACTAATCTATCATGAACTCAGACGATAGATTTATATAAAATTTTATAGAGTATACCATATATGTTTGTTTCTAATTATGCATCTCTTTGAATTAACCAAAAAAAAAGGTTTACTTGTATGAGCTCACTCATATGTTCGGTCTCAAGCCCCTATAAAG
The DNA here is from genome assembly GCA_036250505.1 of Solanum acaule. Lineage (NCBI taxonomy): Eukaryota > Viridiplantae > Streptophyta > Magnoliopsida > Solanales > Solanaceae > Solanum > Solanum acaule. The sequence continues at coordinate 1,659 of JAJOOR010001451.1, read as the reverse complement.
AAATGGGTCGCGGAGAGTCTATAGAAAACAAATATTTTACTTCATAAAAGTAGAGATAAAATTACATACATCTTACACTCTTTATATTACATTTGTGAAATCATAACTTACTTACTTGTGGCAATCTAGTTTCGGCCGCCCAACTATCTATAACACTAATCACTACTTCTACTGGATTAGGAAGTAAGCCCCACAACCCAAAGCGGTGAAGAACAAAGTTGTTAACCAAAAAAACAATTTTTTTTCTTATATCAGTTATATGTATATATTAAAATGCAGGCACAAAAAAAAAAAACTAAAATATTTAGAATCACATGGGTGTTTGAGCAGAGAGGGAATCAAAATTTAATGCGTGATCATGGAACTGAAATCAAGAATCTTTTTCGGATTTCTTATTGTCTACTTATTTTGCACATGACCAATTCACGATCACTTTGCTCCCCTAATTTAAAGTTTTGTTCTTCATTTAAACATAAATAAAACTGGGGCTTACAAATTATGGTGAAAGAGCACCAATATATAAATCAATAAAAATAGTGTTCATTGATTACTTTGTTTTATGACCGTGTCTTTAATAAATAATTACTACTTATACATTTTTCAAGTAACAGGTGAAACTCCACAATAATGATCTTCTAAAACCTTATGACGGTTATTATTTTTAACTATAGAAATTGAAATTAGTTATTTGTTAAATTTACCCCCATAATCTAATTAAAACGAGTTAAAATTCTATTTCCACTCAGTAGCGGAGCTAGGATTTTTAATAAGGGGGTTCAAAATCTGAAGAACTAATTGAAGGGGGTTCGACATCTACTATATATACATAAAAAATAATTTTAACCTTGTATAAATAGTATATTTTCTACCGAAGGAGGTTCGGATGAACCCCTAACAGAAGGCTGGCTCCACCTTGTTTCCAGCCAATTGAACCCCTTAATAAGTTGATAGAGTTCTGTGTTATATACGGTATACAATATATATACATTCAAGTCTATGTCTTAATTTATGAAAAAATAATCTCAGCAACAAATATTTGCCGTACCCTAAACAACAAGGATTGTGGTGGAGTGGTAAGTACTCCTTCATCCTTAACCAAGAGGTCTCGAGTTCGAGCCCCCTTGGGCACGGAGTCGCCTTTGTTAGGGAGCGCTTTACCTCCAATATGAAACTTTTCGGCATAAATCCGAATTTAATCGGGCTTCAATATGAATATCGGACACCGGATGAAAAACCCAAAAAAAATATTTGTCGTACCCTAAATTACGGCAAGGGATGAAATATTGCCATGAGATGGTAATTAAGTAGCATTATTAATTTTAAAAGGCCAAACACATATACATCCCTTCTAACTTGTCCATATTTTTCATTTTGGCACTTTATCTTACCTTTGTTCCATTTTAACCCTTAAACTTCATTTTTTATTTACCATTTTAACACGAAATACTATTTTTATGATTTATTTATTTTTATATATATTCTTCAATTGCAACTTCTTATTTTAAATCGACATGTGTCGGTTAATTTTAGTTAAAAAATTAAAAATTAACAAAAAATAATTCTTTTTAAAAAATAATAATTTCTTTTTAAGAGTGTTATGTATTTTTGTGTGAAAAATAACCGACGAAATTGTGTTGGTTTTCTTTCTTTAAAATCACC
>JAJOOR010001450.1:0-28187 GCA_036250505.1 Solanum acaule | reverse complement strand
GTCCCACCACTTCAACATACCTATCCAAATTTTACCACAACTACTAGACCTTATACCGCGATTTCCTCAAACCCTAATGGTTTAATCTTAGGTATGCGCGCCTTAGCCAAATAAATTTAATTTGTTCATATTTGTTAATTCATTTCATATTTTCTCAATTGTACTTGTATTTTCACCAACAGGTATGGGCATAGAGCATCATTCAGTCCAATCATCTGTGCCTAGAAATACAAGTACATTAAGTGATCATGCTGATAATAATTACGTGGTTAATCATGGATTATCGCGAGGAAATAGTGGATTATTAGAATATTTATTGGAGGAATCTCATACTTTAACAAGAGGTGAAAAAATTGAGGAAAATTGTCCAATTAATGAAAATGAAGATAATAATAAAGGGAAATTAGTTTGGGAAGAATATGGATTAACAGAAGAAGCAGCAGATGCAATTTTAACTGAAGAATCAACATATAATTTTGCTCATAAACATTCTGAAGATTCAAGTTCTCCCAATTCATCCTCAGGTAATAAATTCTCCATTAATTTTAAATCAGATTTAACTTATATACACATGAAAAAATGGAAAATTACGATAGAGCTCTAATTGGAATTTAGCTTGTCGGAAAATTACATTGTGCAAATAGAGTAAATATATATGATCTTTTTTGGTTATATCTGATCTGTTGAATTTCTTTGACATGAAGAAAAATTCAAATATAGTGCTAAAGGGGATTCAAAATTGATTTAGGTCGTATGTTCTAATTACAACTAACATTCTAGAATTTTTTTGAATTTCCTTATATAAATTTCTGGTTCAACTACTATTATTGACGATAAAAAATTTCAAAAATACCTATCAATATTTCACATTTTTAGTATTGTAAATTGTCAAATTAAGAATAATAATGCAGAAAGTTACCCATTGTCCTAGTTAGGTTATCTTAAGCTATGATATATATTAACTTATGTAAACTTACTTAATATGTTTATTATTTTTTTTATAACTTATGAGTTTAATTAAGTTCTATATATTAACGATGCTAAAATTATTTATTTAATTAGATAATATTAAAGTGTATTGAAGGTAACTTTATTTATAAGAATTTATTTGTAACCTATTGTAAATGGTAAGTAACCTACTATATATTATAACTTGCTAAATGAGACTTGAAGTAAAATTACTTACCATTGTATATAACTTATCTCCTAACACACAAGAAAAGTTAGAATTAGCTATAAACTCTGTAGTTAATTTGTTGCTTAGTTGCTAGTAGTTAACATAGTTTTTTTTGATAATTTGTTGCTAAATAAAGTTACATAATTTGTCTGTTGCTAATTCTTTTTTCTTTTTTTTTTAATAAAATAAAATAGTGTAGTAATATTAATTTTATTTTCTTATATTTAATTCATTTTAGAAATTGAATAACTTTGTATTAATATTTTTTTCTTATATATATAGGGATAACAACAAAGGAAGCCTCATTAGAGAATATGGGTAATCAAGTGGATGATGATATTATGAGATTTCTTGATAATTTTCCACTTGGTGTACCTGTTCCTGATTGGTGTGATGATCAACAAAATACATCCAATGGTCAATCTTTTGAATGTGACCAAATTCAATTGTCCTCAAAATCAAGTTCATGAAGATTCAAAATCGCAGATTTGAAGTTTATCAGTTTTTCATACAACAATTTCAAATATAATAATCAGTCAAATAGTTATAGATGTTTAGAAAAATTCTTAATACATAGACGAGATCTGTGTGTAGGGTACACGTGAACCCGTAAGTTACAAGCTAGATCCGTCTCTTTGAGGATTATCAAGAATAGGAAATTGGAGCATGTTGTTGGATTAACATGCCTTTTTTTTTTTTAGTTAATTAAAAGTAGTAAAGACATTTATTTATATTCATAAATTTACCATTAAGTAAATAGCAAAGATTGCAAGTTGTTAATTTTTTTAATTTTATTTTGCTTTAGGTTAATATTTAGACTGATTAATGATAATTGGTCATTGATCAATTGTCTTGGCTTTATTTGTTGTGATGAAACAAATAAACTTCTTGTTTGAGTAACATGTCTAGTTTTAAGATGTGTTTAACTTTTATAAATCGATAATTTTTATACTATGGGGTAATTTGTAAGATAATTATCTATAATAAGTAAAATTAATAACATGAAAATTAAGACAAGTAAGCTTTTTGCAACAAGTTTAGTCATCACAAATCAATTTTTTTGTGATGACTAAACTAGCTTCAAAAAGCTCCGAAAATTATTACCACTAATAATGGCGATTCTAGGATGGTTGGTAGTATATTGTAGGGGTGTACATGGTACGATATGTTACGGTATTAAAATTTTTGTTTGATAATTTAGGTTTTTGGTTTTTAAAATACTATAGCATAGTAATTCAGTATGGTTCAATATTTTTAAGTTTGATTTTGAATTTTTCACGATCGATATAATAAATAGATAATCATAGTTTAATTTAATCACTTTCGACTTACATATAATCATATAATAGATATATAGAGAATTATGATTCGAATTTTTTTTATAAAAAAACCCAATTATACCATGCCTAACACCTTAAACAAGTGGAGATAGTAAAAAAAAATACAAGCAATTTTCTTCATTAATTAATTAATTACACAAAGAATGAAATTTCAATCAAGATGGAAGAGTCAAAATTCTAACGTCTAAATAATTACTTTTATATTACTAATACTAGTTTATATATTTATTAGTATTATATTATACGAATATTTATGAATCATATATGTATCATATACTTCAATTAAATATTCGATATTTCAGAATATTATTTGCGATGATCATGAGATCACTACGAAAAAAACAGTTATGGTGATTAAACACCACAATAAATAAATAAATATGTCATAAATCATAATAAAAGGTTTCAACAAAATAATTTTTACGTGACTACGAGGATCGTCACAAAATTAAAGGTCACCGCGTAAAATACTTTTTGCCTCGTCTAAATCTATGGAACATTTAAAATATTTATTTTGTATTTTCAATCAAACCTAATATTTTCTTTCATCTCAAATTAGTTAGAAAAAAGAAAAAAAACTAATTTTCATAACTATAGAACATTTCATTAAGCATTTGATGATAAATTTAAAATTAACTTTTTTGTCAAATATATAAATATATCGTTCTTTTTTAGACAGACACATAATTGAAACTGAGAAATTAATAATAACAATAATAATTGGATAACATCCTTCTTTATCCGAAATCTCGCATAAATGCAGGGTGATGTTGTCTTTACTAAATTTGGAATATTTTATGATGATTTTTTTTCTTTTTTCTTTTTTAGAAAAAATTACTAAAATATGTTATGATGTCAAAAAACAAACTTTTTTTCTTTTCCTTTTTTGAATTAGTACTTTGTAAGTACTAGGTAATAAAATGTCTCTATTATTAGAATTCCCTAAAAAAAAATGTTCATTGTTCACATTTTATTTGTTCTTAAGTCCTTTTACATTTATAAAAAAAAACTTGATGCACAAAATATTCTGCATGTAGAGATTGGAGAAGAACATTTAATGTTCATTGTTCACATTTTATTTGTTCTTAAGTCCTTTTACATTTATAGAAAAAAAGCTTGATGCACAAAATATTCTGCACGTAGAGATTGGAGAAGAACATTTAATAGTTGATTTTACAGTTTAAACCCATAATATAGATGATTCTTTTTACTGTTGCTTCAAAACTCTAAAAAAAAAAAGACGTATACAAATTATTGTAATGGCGCAAGACACATGAGTGCGTTTCGTATACACACTATATATATACTGAGTAACCCTGATTTTCCGTATTGTAATTTACTCCGTTATACTTGACTCCCCTAGTTGGTGACCTAATGACATGCATGTTTTGCATTCTGTATTTTTGTACTTTATTTTGAAATTTTTTAATTATATTAATTTGACGTTGGGATATGCTTTTTATACCCATACATTTGGTCACGTAATTAATGCCCATAAGGCAATAGGATAGACAATATCTAATTATTATCTAGGAAAAGTATAGCTCATTTTTTCTGAAATAACTAAAAATATTTTATTCAAAATATTTTTCATTTCAAAATTAAGATATAATTATGATTTTTTTGCACTTCCACCCTTATAATTATTAATAAATATAAAAAGAGATTAATATAACAATTAGCAAAAGAAAAAGAATAGAATTAAATTGAATAAAAAATAATATAATCAAATTATACATTTAATGGAATATTTTCTTTAAAAATAGGTAAAAGATAAACATGACAAATAAAATGGATCAGAAGTACGTAGTTTTGAAAGTTGAAACTCTCCTCCTTGTTTCTTTCACATTAAGTTAGTGGAGCGGTTATATTATTAAATATCACAGCGTCGAATAAGTAAGTTGATACGTATTTAAAAATTTGCTATGTTACAGAAAATATTTTGCTTTACAAGTTCTCATACAAGGCTCTTCAACATAACTCCAATAGGCAAAACGTCTACTTTTCATAAAGAAAAAACTATATTTTTTAAAGTATAATTTGTATATACTTCAAAGGAATTAACTTATAAAAAGTTGAGGGGTTAAATAGTAATTATAAGATTGGACTATTTTAGGACTTATATATCAAAGGAAACAATTTCCGATGATCAATTATAATTTGCATGGTTAAATTTTTTGAAAAATATTTTCTCTTAGAAAACAAGTTCCTTAATAATGAGTAAAATGACTTTCCTAAAGAAAGTAGAGAAACAAGTGACATTTCACATTGATTATGTCTTCCCTGCCCTCCAACGTATACACTTCATCACGCACCCTGTAAACCTCATCCCCACCACCACCCCCTCATCTCATATGTAAGTATATATAAATGTTTCTAGAATAATATCTTTTGCTTATATACCAAACACAAGATTAAAATACGTAAAATCTACTTCTTTTTTTGAAAAAAATATTTTTCATCAAAAATATTTTTCTTCGTACCAGACACACCCTGAACTATAATTATCCTTTTTTTGATAGAGCTAATTACATTTCCTTTCCAACAATTACACCATAATTCTCCCCAACTTGGAATTTCATTTGTCTTGCAATTCATGCACTTATTATGACTTTCTATTCACTACCACATTTCAAGCCATAAAATTCTCTTGCTTATCTTCATACACCTTGTGTGTTAATTACTTTTATTAATTTCCTCCTTTTGTTCTTCTTGAATTCTTATTATCTCCAAAATTAGCGGTTCTGCTTTCAGAATTTTTACTCAGAGGATTCGAAAAATAAAAATATAAAAAGGCAAATACATATGTAAAAGATAAGTAAAGCAGAGTGCATTTTGAATGTTTTCGACCGCTAAATATTTTTTTATATCTTATTTAGAAATTTCAAAATTTATATATGTTCATAAATATAAAAAATCTACCTTATATATATGATGTAATGTTTTTGCTGAGGGGGTCCAGTAGACAACCCCCGCCCCCTAAATCGGCCTCAGACGATAAAAACTTATCTCATGTCTTGCACGGTTTAACACTTAATCATCATGATTGAATGATTTGGAACTTTCATATTAATTTATCAATTCTTAAAATTAATTATTTAGTTAGATATAAATACTCTATACAAATAAATAATTACCAGTAGCACCGTCCTCTTCACATTTAAATTAGGAACCGCAAAAGAAAAAAAATTAGCGAGTGAAAAATACAATACTTTGTTTGTCTTGTTTAAAATTGGATTTTTCAATCTGATCCAATTACTTAAACAATTAAAAAGATAATTTTGAGTAAAAGAAAAAAAGTAAAAGTAAGTACATTTTTAACGGCCTTTATTTCTAGCGTGAATAATACTCTATTTTCTGCTCTTTACATGGAAAAAACTTGTCAACTATTGCATGCAATTTGCAGTGAACCACGCGAGCTGATTAAATACGTGGGGTAAAAGAATTCGTAGTATCTCCTTCTATTGATTCAAGCTTTTCGACTATTTCCATTACTAGTAAGACAGGTTGGAAACAACAGGGTAACATTGACGATAATAATTTGAGGAAACTTTCATATAAGTAGAGGATAAAATTAGCCCATAAAAATATGATTCGCTCATTTTGTTAGTCCATTTTAATCCAAATAACTTCTGAATGAATCAATAATTCGTATATTATTAATTTAGATCATTTTAATCCATTCAAATTCAACTCGCCCCATCTATCTGACACCCCCTACGTATAAGAATCTTTAGACAAAAGAAAAGACTTTTTATTTATTTATTTATCATTTGAAGTAGCCGCCTATAAAATCAGATCTTACTTCATCCTAATGCCTGCAAAAATAATGTTGTGATATATATGGGCTTTGCTAAATATAGAAAAAATATGACATAAAGTTTATACTGTGAAGCAATATACATAAGAAAACTTTGCTTTTGGTCATTTCTTAATTATATGTTGATCTTTAAGAAAAGAAAAAAAAAGTGGATCCTACTTGCTCTGTGGATCAAATTATCTGTTTACAATAAATATCCTCAACAAATATGGTAAACAGGACGTGGAACTGGTTTTGAAGAGCAATTGTGTCTATAACTTATATGGTAATACATGTATTAAAACCCTTTGCGTTATACATATCTTAATATGTATTAGGTATTCATAAGTTGTAAAAGTGTACCAAACAAGATACTTGTCAGTGGTGTAGGCACATGTAGCAAAGGGTGGTCAGTTGAACACCTTTCGTCAAAAAATTATACAAAGTATATAGGTCAAAAATTATTTTTCATACATATAATTAAATCTTGAACCCTTAAAGAAATTTCTGACTTCATCACTGATACTAATAATACACAAAGCTAATGCACACATTTTTTTCCTTCTAATACACTCTACAAAACGACCCCTTACAATTACATCCAAAAACTCACAACAAGGAATTCTATAATTAAGGTTATGAAGTGCTTCAAATGGTCCAAAAATTAAGGATGAGGCTTGATGAAGAAGAGGAATAAGAAGCCCAAATGTGGCCCATAATCATCTAGCCCAAATGATTCACATTTGGGCTTGTTTCAAGTGTATACGAGAAACGTATCAGTGCGGTACCATTAGTCCGATTCACCAGGAAAAAAGGTCGAACCACAAGGACAATCATCTAGATTATCTATAATATCTAGATGATTTTAGGTCATGTCTTACTTAGCTTTCTCAGATCCTTCACAAACTTGTGAAGCTTCGCGCACCAGACTATCCATTAAGTGAAAAAAGAAAGAAAGAAAATAGTGATAACTTCTTGAAGTCATTTGGTTTCCTATGTTCCAAAATTGCTCAGAATTTTTTTCAATCAAATATTATTATGAAAAAAAGTAAAATTTCAATTTTTGTAAGAACCAAAACTACTCCAAAGGTGTTTTCAATGTGAAACTTTTTAAGTTTCTTTAAAAAAACTTTTAATGTGGTTCACATATTAGGTAATTAATTAAATAATTATTTTTTCTCTCAATGGAGGAATAAATCAAATAATATTATATGATTATACAAATATATTCGATAGTAATTTCCTTGATGAAAGGGAGAATTCGATCCCTAAGACAAACGAGAGTTTTTATTGAGAGTCGTTACCCTAATAACATAGTCTAGAAGGTTGTTAGTAAATTAACGACATATCAAAGGTGATATTAAACTCGTACTTAAATAATAATGACTAAAGGTACATTTTAATTATTTTCCGTTGCGATAGCTCGTGTTTGATTAAATATTTTTACATTTAAAACATACTTATATTTCTGCAAGAGAGAGGATTCTTGTTTAGTCCTGCTAGGACAAGAATTCCCCACTACAATATAGTACACATTCATCAAAAGTACTACTTGTATAATTAATTCAATACAATTTTCAAATATATTCTGTTTGTATTTTAAAATCTATGTATATATTAATAGTGTTAAATATCTTTTACACTATTGGCCGGTTGGATAGTGATGCATTTCAAGTACTGGTAAATAAAATAAAAGGTCTAATTAATATTTATTGTGCGTAGATAAGCTAAACATAATAACTATTGATGGGGTCGTTTGGTGTGAAAGATAATACCAAATAGTCCTGGGATTAAATTATAGTATCACTTAATTTGTTGTTTGGTTGGCAAGTCCGGAATAACTTATCCTGAGATGAACAATTACTACCGGGATAAGTTATCCCTTCCCTTGGGTGGTATAGTAATCCCGAAATAACTTATTCGGGATAAAATAAGTAAATGACAAAAATGTATCTTTCAACCCTTTTGTTACATCACTTTTTACATTCATGAAGGGCATTTTTGTAAACAAATAAATTATTCTTAAAATTTATTATTTTGAATACAACAAACCAAACACTCAATAAAAAATAATATCATCATAACTTATCCCATCATAACTAATTCCATCATAATTAATCTCATCATAATTAATCCTATCATAACTTGAATTCAAACCAAACGACCCCAGATTGACAATCTCTATAAAGAGATACCAACCCGTTTTTGCTATGAGAAATTGACGGTCTATCAGTCGAGTTCTCCAAGTTGTAAGATCGTGATAGCAAGTTGGTTTCAAATTTAACAACGGATTGTTATTGCTATTAAATCAATGTAGTTGAAATGGTGCATTCCATTGACTCTAAATCAAGATTATGTTTATATTTATGTCTTAATCTCTATTCTAGTTGTCTATATAATTTCTTATCGATCATCCATAAAAAAGTGTAATTACTTATCTGAAAAATAAGACGATTATATGTTACAATAGATTAAAATCGATATATAATATACAAAGAAATTATACTATTTCTCTATATAAAAGTTACTCCCTCCGTTCCATTTTATATGTCACTTTTTTACTTTGCATTTGCATTAAGAAATGATGTAACTTTACCCTTCTACCCTTATTTAATGTTTTCTTAAGTCCATTTTAGAAAAAATTACTGAAATACACATCTTATGTTTCTCTTATTTCTAATATTCCCTTCTATTTCTAAAAACCTCTAAAATCCCTTATTTCTCTCCTAATTCTAAATTATTTTATAATGTATGTGAGCTACATATTATGTATCCGGTTTGTTTTACTTTTTCAGGGATTAATGTAATTACAAACTAAATAGGGATAGATTATAATTTCATATTAAAACTATGTGATTCCTAAAATTTATACATTTTAGGAAAAATGACAAGATTAATTAACTATTCTATCAAGGGTATAATAGGCAAAATACGGTAATTTATGCATAAATTTTATAAAATAACAAGTATTGTGGTCTAGCTATTTATATAAAGGGATGACATATAAAATGAGACGGAGGAAGTATTTTTTTTAAAAAAATAACCCTTTCAAAGAAAAGGTGATTTAAATGCAAGGATTAAACAGAACCAAACATCCTCTGCCCTACCCATGCCCCATTTAATGCAAAAGTATTAAAAGCTTCTTATAATTTTTTTACTTCTGTCACAAATTATTTATCGTTCTTTTTTAAAATAGTTATTTTAAAAGTTTAAGATAAATTTTATGTCCCCATTTTACTCTTAGTAGTATTCGATCTTAAAGACTATAAATATCTTAATAAAAGAAAGATAATATATAAATAAAGTAAATATTATATGAAACGAGATAATATGATAAGATATAAATAAGGATAACACAGTCAAAACTCCTCCTAATTAATATTTTTTTAGGGACGTGTATGAAAAAATCACAATACATAATTTGAGACGGAGAAAGTATTTATCTGCCTTTTTTTTTAGTCTTTCTTACACATTTCCTCCGCCTTCTTTAATATTTCCAACTCCTTTTCTTGTTGAGTAGTTGGCCAATTTAATGCTACTTCTTAAATGCACCAAACAATATTGTCATCTTCTACATGTTATTTTTCCTATTTTTAAGATTAATTCTTTACCTCAAAAATACCTAGTCTTCTATTCTTCAAATATTTCTTCATCAAGAATCTCATAACTTCTTAGATTTTTATTTTTCCTTTTCACATATAGTTTATTTTGCTTAATTAGTACATATGATGGAAAAGGGAAAAAAATAAAGTCAAAGTCAAAATCAGGGATGGATGTTCGAGTTTTCAAATGGATGAATACACGAGATATTGGTGCGGTTCAATGAGAAAGCAGTACTTGAGAACATTTTGAGTCTACTTTTTGATTGAGCCGCGCCAATATCACGTGTAGCTAAAATCTTTAACTGTCCATATATGTATATATGTACTTTGTTCTACATCAACATCAAGTAGTGAAGAAGTACAATTTTTTTGCCTTTTGAGGTAAAAAAGAAAAAATCACTGGTAAATTAAATTAATTGATCTTATTGCTTTTTTTTTAAAAAAAAAAAGAATTTCATTTGTTTGTTCTTTATGTCTATCTGAAAATATTGTGTTGGCTATTCTAGAGTTGATAATTATTTTTATGTTGGTTCTTGTTCTACTTGTACTAAACCTTATTTAAGAGGTTGAAGTACTGCCATATATGGTAATCGATCTACATTTGAAGGAACTTGAAAGCTATCCTCGAACATCACAACATGCAAAAATCAAGTACACTTTGATGGACATGAGCTCTAGTATTTTATGTATTCTGTAATTTATCAAAAATAAAATCTATAACTAACTTACTTTGAGCAAGTCGATTCATGCTTATTCAGATTTAGATATTTGCTTCAACATGAATTGAGAGGTCTATATATAGATTTTAATGAACAACTTTTAAATTGAAAGAAAACCAATAGACACTTTCTTGAGTTCTTCAAAGGTCTTTTTCTTGAACTTCCTATAGAATTTTACTTAACAAAATCCATAGAATTTCTCATAAATGGATTCACACTAATTAATGAAGGTTTTTCTTGAACTTCCCAATTTTATTCATTTTTCATAGAATTTATTTAACAAAATCCATAGAGTTTCTCATAAATGGATTCAAACTGATTAGTGACTAATTGATGAATATTTTTCTTGAACTTCCCAAGTTTATTCAATTTCCAATACAATTTATTTAACAACATGTGAATATTCTTATACTACTCCTTGTTATCATCGGTTCAAGAACGTAAATGTCCCTGCTTTTATGTATGTGTGTGTTACAAAAATAATCATAGCATAAAGTTTTACATAAGTAATATTGAAGACATGATTCAAATGGCCACGCCCAACAAAAAAGTGTTCCGTTGGGCGTCAGTGCTTTGTCAATCACACCCACTGTCCATCTCCAACGGATCCGTCTAACAATGTTATCATTCATCAAGCTAAGTGTACTTGATTTCTACTTCGAACAAATAATCAAATACCATCTTTGTGTTACCTATTGTCTCATTAACTTGATTATGTATGTGTGTGTTACAAAAATTTTGTTAGTACTATTAAACTTTTCTGTTACATCACAACTCTTCGTATAATGCTTTCAAGATACATTTATTCAGAGGCGAATCCAGGATTTTAAGAAAACGGGTGCACCATTGCTTTAAAGATAAGATAAAAAAATTTTATAATAACAATAACTAAGCGAGCAATACATAAAAATTACATTACTACAAAAAATATCATCAGTTTACAATTGTTGGAACTTGGAACTTGAAAAAGTGTGTGGAAAGAAAACTTTTGAAGTCTTTGACTTTTAGAACTTTCAGAATTTAGCTTCTTTTTTTTTTTTAAATGAAAAATGTGTTTTTAGTTAATAAAAGTAAATTGCAGCGAATTGGGGCTGCCTGGGATCAAACCTGCGACCTGTGAGTTGAAATCTTGCAGTGTTACCAGTGAACCATCCAACCATTTTGAGAACGGGTTCAACAAGTTGTAATTTAATATATTCTTTAATAATTATAGAAGTAATATATCGAGTTTAGTCGGATGACCACGGGTTCGGGTGACCCAAAATTAGTACATAAATTCGCCCCTGCATTTATTAGATTTTTGACATAAAGATGTTTGGAGGATATTGTAATGGTTTAACATCAACATAATTTAATAACTTCGAGTTTGAGTAAGTATTTTCTAGACAACCAAGACATCTATTATAACAGACATATCTACTATCCGCGGTCAGACAGATTATTAATTCATCAGCAAATTTGCAACTCTAATGTATGTAGACCAAGGACTTTCCGAATCGCACAATCGCATCGGCACAATATCACTAGCCAGAACCATTTCCCATTGGATTTACAAACACTTGCCGAAAATGACCTCGGCGTCACAACACTCGCCGGCAAAGACCTCGGCATCATAACAACCACCTAAATAGAGTCATATCAAGTTATGAAAGGGGAATTTTATTTATGTTGGTTGTTGTTCTACTTGTATTATTAAGGTTGACCAATTTCTTTTAAGGACCACTATCTTTATTTTTCTAATAACAATAGTTCGGGCCAACTTGCTCGTACTTTGATTATTTCATCAAATATATATCTATTACCTTTCACAAATATATATACCGAATAACTCTGATCTCCAAATCCTTTACAAATATACTCATTGAAACTCCCAAGTGTTTGATAGTTAAAGAGCAACCTCCCTCCTCTCTTCTTTGGGTTAAACTTGTCAATATCTCCAAAGAAAAAGAGAGGGATTTATAGTGTTTTTTTGGTTTTTTTATGTTTCGTTGGATAAAAAAAAATTTAAAAATATTTTTGTAAGAAAACAAGTTCCTTAAAAATGAGGAGAATGACTTTCCTAGTGAAAGTAGAAAAAAGAAATTCTGCAATATCATCCCACATATAGCTTAATCACTCTTAGGTTAATATACACTAACAAATCTAAAGAATAACCATATAAATGAAAGGGCAAATGTATTATGTACTTTCGAGTCTCCCCAAATACAAAGCCACCTATGTTAGTGAGCGCTTTACCCTTCAATGTGAAACTTTCCAGCGCAAATCCGAATTCTGTTGTCGGGCTTAAATGTAGGTATCGGACAATAGAACAAAATGTATTATGTACTAGTACTATATTTCTTCAACTTATAATAGCCTTCTATTATTGATAGCTCATATTTCAATGGTCATACTATTAAGGAGGAATTTCTTCCTATCACGAAATTCAAATCCGAAACTTCTAGTTAAGAGCGGAGGATCAGTTGGGGCATAGTTATTTAGATTTATATTGGAATTTTGTTCTTCCATGTGCAGGCTAATTTGTCCCTCCAACATTCCATTATGTGTGTTTCCCTACCTATTTAATAATCATTATTTTACTTGACAGTTGACACAAATATTGTAACATGTTTTATTATAAAGGAACGTCAGACATGTTTTAAATATTGCTATCAAATATTAGTTGAGATGTCCACTAATACTAACATATTTGTTGAGCAATAATTCCAAAGAAATTTAGAATTTGATATTTATTTAATTCATGTCTGAATAGATTTTGTAGTCGAAGTTACATAGGAATAAATTTTACAATGTCGATGTCTATAAGTTAAATCCTCAAACAATTCATTCCACTTGCATTATTGGAGTACAGATATACAATAATGTGAGTTTATTTGTTACAAAAATGTAGTAGGCATCTCCACAGCTAAACCTATGAAGAGGAAAACTTCAGAGCGTCTTCTGCAGGTTCAACTAAATCAACTGCTTTTCAGCTCGAACTATGTATACATATGAAGTAAAAAAAAAAAGACAAAATGTATACATATAATACAATTACACTTATTTTGAATCCACTTTAGATTCTGAATTCTGAATTCGCCTCTGATCATACGTATAATATGTACTTCCGACCAAAAGAATGTGACATTTTGACATAGTGAATGTCCTCAGAATGCAGCTTTCCATAGTGCATTCTCTCCCTCGCCACAATGGCGATGGACCTCCTTCATCCTGTCAACAGACCTACATATTCCACTGCAGGTCCAATCGAACGATGCAACACAAACGTTGCCTGCCTGTGCCTTCCATTCACAATCTGCATCGACAAGTACTTTTCATATCAAATTTGATAACACAAAGATGAAATTAACTAGTTTTGTTCACAACGTCTCGTTAGACATCAACTCACACACATGTATTACGCTCACTGAACTTTACCTACTATAACAGTAAAGTCATGAAACTATTTTCAATGAAGACAAAAAATAGTAATTCATATATCACTTAGTGAGAAATGTCCCAAAGAAATCCAACGAGTAACTAATAATACAGTTATACAGAAGAAAAAAAGAAGTGTGCTTTACCAGGTGGGGTTCCACAACACAATCTGCGATCATCGATATGCTGCACATCGAGTCCAATAAACCAAGATCCCAGTGACACATCTTCGTTTGTATACTTATGAAGTACATGCCTTTAAATATCAAGAAGATTATACATAGGTAAGTGGAAGGGGAAAAGGAAAAAAAGACTATGTTGCTCGTACTCTTCAAAAATACTGAGAGGTGTGTGTCAGATCTTCCAAAAGGTACGCATTTTTGGAGGATTTGATATGTTTATGGAAGCATTTTTAGGGAGTACGAGCAACATAGGAAAGAATAACTACGCTTTTATTCGAACTTTATTAAGAAAAAGATACTTAACTGGTTTGCTGATATGTAAGTTGCTAAGTCTTTCGAAACAGCATATATTTGTCCAGTAGCATGACGAAAATACTTGTCTCCGAATTTCCAATATTCCGGTTCATGATACCTTACACCCCTGCCATTGAAAACAACAAAATGTTCAAAAATGAAACTTCAAGATTCAATTTTGCAGAAAAAATGGATGTCCTTACTTCCTGGAGAGGACAGGACCAGATTTCATGCACCCGATATATATACGTGGTTTTGTACGATGCCTTGCTAATGTTTCCGCCAGTGTAGCTGCAACAGAATTAAACAAATCAAGCTTGAATTTGCTGTAACAAGTCTTACAATCTGTATATAACATTGAAAAGAGATGGTTTTGGCCAAGTGTTACGTATGTCAAGGAAGAGAAATTACGAAAAAATTTGGTTACCTATATTGACATGAACATCATCATCAACCTTGATGTAATACTCAGCATCCCATAAGTTAACAGCAGTGGCAAAGTAAGTCTTCGTCTTGGCGGACAATTCAAGATAACCCTCAATATGATCCTGTTTAAAAGGCAGCAGAGTGATGTATCGTCTTTTTTACGTGTGAATACATCAATTATAACTTGTGATTCACAAGAGTAAAGTGAATGATTAAAGGAAATGTGAGACAAAGGTATTACCAAACGCAAGAAATCACCGTGCTTTTTGTCCTCAGCTTCAATAGCTTTGTCTAATATGCCCCCTAATGTGGCACTGCAGAACAAGTTTGTAACTTTTAAGTCAACATATAAACGTTTATATTGTCTATTAATCGAATACAAGAGTTAATGCAGACAAAAGAGGATAGCATTTTGTGTAATGGTATAGGGACGGAATGAACTTCAGTCAAAGAGCTTAAGATCCTAATAAAGAGGTGTTCACTCAGAATCTATGTTGCTCGGATCCTCCAAAAATATCATTATGCTCATTCAGAAACGCCCACTCAGAAGCAATATCAAAATGCAACAGAATTTTACTGAAGTTATTATAATCTATCTACATTATATCAAAACAATTCCGATTATAAAATTAAGAGATAATGGTCAAAAACACACCTGAAGTACTACATTTTCGTGAGTTTCCTATCTGAACTATCATTAACGATGATGATATTTCGACCATTAACTCAAAAAAAACTACCACTATGAAGAAAAGGTCTAGTTAATTGAACAGAAGAGGATGCTCAACAGAAGCAAAATCCCCCACCTATGACCAATAACGAAACGAATGATTATTCCTTTCTCTTCTTCCAGCTTCCTTCTTTTTTCACCTGTTTCACCATGTTAAAATCAAAAATGTCAAAACTCGGACAAAGAAAATGCCAGCACGAGACGAATTAAGGCATAGGCGCGGTCATTAAACCTTGTGGCATCCATGTAGCGCGAACTGAATCCCTTCTTTTTCTGCTACTAAACGCGGTGTTTATTCCTACCACCATAAAATATTTTCTTTTTCTTCGTGATTCACCCTTTTCGATCTCTTCTGATATCGGAACCCCACTGAGAATCGACTCCTGAGCTGCCTTTGCTTCAGCCAACTCTATCTCCAAATTTGAAATGGTTTTATCTAATATCCCAAAATTATCTTTAGATACAAGTTTTATAGCTTTCTGCTGCAACTAAACAAAAAAGATCAAAGTTGAGATGTTTCATTGAGGTAAATAACAAGAAAAAGAACTTTAAGTTGGAATTTTTTTTTCTTTCTATTACCTATAATTAGGAATACTTACAAATTTTGTAATGCAACCTTCTGAAACTAATTTCAATCTTTCAGCTTCAACTGTAGTTGTTCTTGTAATTCCACTTTCTGTTTCAGAAATTATCCACATTCTGCAATGATAAATGCTTACAATATTGTCAAATAAACATTTCTCAAAACATTAACAACGACATAACCGGGATTTTATCCCACAGGTGGGGTCTGGGGAGGATAGAGTGTACGCAGATCTTATGCCTACCTCATGGAGGTAGAGACTGTTTTTGAAAGACTCTCGGTTGAAGTAACACATATCAAAGTAGATTTAAAAGGAGAAAATAGAAGTAATGAAGATATCACAAATCTACAAACAGTTTCTAATCTATAACAACATTTCACAATAACAGTCAAGTTTTCTTTTTTTTTCCTTAAAACGATTTTTCATGTTATGTTATATTCTAATGTTCTTTATAACAGTATTTCGCTATAGCAACCAAAAAAATATCCAGACAAATAATATCGTTATAAATCCGTTTGACTGTATTCCTCAAAACACACCAAAAAAGAATTGATCTTTCAGTCCCTCCAAGTTGCAGCAGCCAGAAATAAGTTAAAAGTTAACTGCAACAAGTGCAAGAACATGGGAATTAGGTAAAAGCCAAAAGTATCATAAAATGCAAAAATAACAAAAATTTAAAAGTTAGTTCATTCTGAATCACTAAAATATAGCAAATCAAACAGAAGACTTATAACATATCAAATAGTAAAATCCAATTGACCAGTACTTAAAATGTCACAAATCAAAACAAGAAAAGTGAAATATCACTATAAAAATTCAATCTTTATTAAAAAAAAAGTGATTCTTTTTTTTACCTGTTTGTGAAGAACATTCCAGCACAAAAACTTGCAAGACATAGAAAAAGACTCCATTTTTTAGAAACTACACTTCTTGAAGGCCTTTCTATTGCTCCTCTGTTCTTGAAATACATATCAAACACACCTTTAATCAAACGTCTCGGTTTCAAGCTCTTCTAGAAAGCCCGTGAATCAAGATTATAGTCAGAGCTTCAATATGAGTACCGGACACGGAACACCAAATCTCAGACACCCACAAACCAAGAAAGCTATATTTTTTACAGAAAAAGTGAATCCTAGGAACAAAGTTTGAGGAAAATTACAGTTTATAGCAAGAAGCTATTAGCCTATTACTATTACATGGAGTTCTTTGGAACAAAAGTGAAGACAATGAACAGCACAACTACATGTACCAAATTTACCAAACTGTCCTTTTCAAGATTGAGGACCTTTCTCCTATAATGAAAATGGGGTTCATAAATCATGAGAAAATTGTACTAGTTTTTGCCAGTGGCTTACATAAATGCCCTTCTTTCTTGAATTGTCAATTTTGTTAAGTCTCCCACATTGGTGGGGAAGGGGACTTTCGTCTTTTTATATGGACTTCGGCAATATAAGCTAACTTCTGAGATTCAATTAGAGCCAAATTTTATATCTTTACATGGTAGTAGAGTCAGTATCATTCTAGTTGTTGTGCTTCACCGATGTACTAGGCTTCCAGCTCTGGGCATGATGGGGTGTCAAGTCTCCTACATCGAGGGTGATAGGTTGATCTCCTTATATGGATTTTGTCAATATTTCAGGTCGAGTTAGGTTCAAATGTTATATCCATCAACTATTAGGGGTTAAAACATGTAATATGTATGAATAATTTATTTGAAACACAATAAGCAAAAGAACTATATATTGTGGTTCGAAACCTATAAATGAAAATTCTAACTCCGCGTCTTGTAAATATATGCTTGACAGTTTGCATTTTAAGTGATGGGGGAATCAGAAAAGAGAGAAAAGTTTAAGGGAATCTATACAATCTTGACATGTGTAATAAGATTATAAGCTATTGTTCTCTATCAAGGAAATAAAATTTCATCTGATATTAATGTCAGTGTGTGTGTTTAATATTTTAATGTCTGGCTTAAAATATATTATCTCCGTATGACTTATAAATTACGGGTTCGAGCCATAAAAATAATTATTAATATTTATAATATGATAAGTTGTCTACGTCACATCCCTTAAAATGTGACCCTTCCCTGAATTTTTCCTAAATATGTATGTTTCGTACATCCAACTGACCACAACACACAACTACCCATTCCAATGGAACCATTAATTAAAACCAACAATTAATAAAGTAATAAGGTTTATACCACTAGACTTATATATATAGCAAATTTCTCAATAATTAAACTATTATTATAGGCCATTTATATTCATTGATTGTGAAATGTTTGAAAGTAACCAAAAATTGAATTGAGCAAAGCATTAAAAATAGTGAAGCAACCCATTAAATGATTAAGAAGAGTTGGTAACAGCACAAACTTTCTTTGTTATTTTTATTTTATTTAGATACCAAAATAGTAACAACAAAGAGATTGACACATGGTCTTTATATTTATTAAAAATCATATAAATTTATTTTAGTGAGGTGAAAGTGTATATAGATTAATAGTTAAGGGTAGCTCAATGCATTAAACTTTTGTTATACGTAAAATCTGATTAACTATGACCAATAAACTTACATTTAAGCCACCAAATTTGTTTTCACAACATGAATATGTGACATCTAAGATATCAAATAAAAATCACTAACGATTTTTTACCTACGTCGACGCTTAAGAAAAACAAAGAAATGCATAGCTCCCTTTCCTACAAGTTACATCATCTTATAAATATTGAGAAGTATTGAATATCCTAATTAATATTATAAACAAATTTACCAAAACCAGTTCTATCTATTTTCAAAAGTATTATTCAAACCAAGACCATATTATATAATTTACATGTTGACCTTAAAATATAATGAAGAAAAAACAAGTTTTGGTTATTAATTTTTTTCATAAAGGGGGGACAATTATTAGTTATGCTTTATTGTGGAGCTTGTCACTTCTCCACCATGGGATTAGAGGGACCTTGTGTTTTTTCTTTAGTACTTGTTTGGAAAGTCATTTATAATTGAATTTGAGTATAGTATATAGTTTGGTATTCCTTCTGTTTCATATTACTTCGTTTTTGTTGACTTGATACTATATACACCTTTTAAGAAAATTTTAATTAAAAATCTGTTTTATTAACGAGGCTTTGAAAAATTCTGAATCTGACTACTATTATTTTATATAATTATTTAATAACAAGGGTGGTATTAGAAGAAAAAGAAAACCCCCTTAACTTGCTAAAGTGAAGAAATAAAATAAAATATGTATTTTTGTATAGGAATCAAGTGAAGTAATTACTATCATGATAAATACACAACCTAATAATTAAAATGTAGTTTCCAAATAGGGCTTAAATTATCTATTGCACTATGACGTGCATAAAAGAAGGCTATAAGTGTAGCTTAATATGTGTGATTTAATGGAATATTAGAATTAATGGGAGATTAATCACCTGTTTAGTGCAAGGAGATAAGTCAACAATATTTAGTGTGGTCCAAACTCAAGTTCAAAGTGGTCACCACTCACCAGGAATCATGTGATAGATAGTGGTGATTCAAGAGGGAAAAGTAATTATTCACGAGGTAAAAATTTACTCGTATCTGGTGTTTATATCTAACGTTGAAAGTAAAATATGTGTCTTTCGTACGTAAGTGTCACTTGGACTTGATCATGACTAAAGAAACAAATTGAACTAAAAGGAAAGAGATTAGGGCTTAATGTACTATAAATAGAGGGAAATGAGCATTAGTTATATAGATCAAATTGCAGACTGCAGGTTAAGAAAAATGAGACGAAATAGGATATCAAAATGAAACAACCCCCATATATCTGTTTCTAAAACAGCTAAAACTATCAGTTTAGTCCGCAGCATGTTCAAACTCATGACGTGCACCTAAACCACACATCACATGTTGCATTGTTACCACTGGACCAGCATCCCAGGCGCTTGTCAAGAAATGTACTCTCTTGTTAAAGTCTTTCACTGATCCTAAATTTCCTGCAAATCAAAGGAAGTATGACAAAATGTCCTTTTCACATGCTGCTGTAGAACTCATCTGAAGATTGAAAACTGAAGAAATGCCATCTGCCAAGGGGAGTGAGTGAAAGCAAAAAAAAACTATCAGGCACGGTGAACCTAAGAATACCACGTAAAGGTGAACGAAAGAATAAAACAATAACAACATACCCAGAATAGTCCCACATACTCCCACAGGTGAGGTCTAGGAAGGGTAGAATGTACGTAGACCTTACCCCTACCTTGGCAGGTAGAGAGGTTGTTCTGATAGACCCTCGGCTCAAAGAAAGCAAAAACACGACATTTATGAAGACATAAGCAGTAACAACAGGAGGATAGTACAAGGTGAAAGAAAGAACATGCCTGTAAATTCAGAGACTACAGCAACAACAGTTGAGATTTGTGATCTATGCCATTAAAGATGAAAGTTCCAGACATGGGAATGAATTGTCTAGTGATTAGCTGCATAATAGAACTTACATTACTGCTCCGATCAAACATGGCTGTATATACAGTAAAGTAGAAGTTTCGAATAAAAAGCACGATTCAAGTTCAAAAATGAAGGAGACACAAACCTTGATCACTTCTTGTGATGCGACTCCTCCAACAAAGGCAGCTACAACATGAAGCTCCGAAGCACCATACCGACACATCTCATTAATAAGGTCCTCTGATACGGCAGAGCCATTGCAACCAAGGTCATTGAGTAGGCCAACAGCTGTAGATTTCAGCCGGGATATATCCTCATCCATCTCACTACCAAGAAATTCTTAAGGTCAGACTGCCATAAATTTACTTTTCCTTAAAAACTTGAATTGTATGGACGAGAAAGCATAAGTCCTTACCCATCAAATTGTCCAGGAAATTTGTTATAGTTTGCAGCAAACCGGTCAGCTGCTCGAAGAAGAATATAAAGACCCGCAGCAGTACTGCCATAAAAAGGGACTATGCAAAAGCTCTCTAATGAAAGACTATTTATGCAAAATAACTAATGTTTGAAAGATCAACAACTGACGTATGAATTCGAGTGCAAAAATATTAATAGTTCAGAAAGAAAAAAAAATTGAGCACCCATTCAGAACACAGAATATCTGATGTCTTTAAGAATGTCAAACTCTTCTTAAGCTTCATTTTGTATAATTGTTAAAAGTATTGTATTAATCTCAGCAACAGGTTTTTATCTTCACATTTCTTTACTTTTCCCCTACATTTACATGCCAGATGATCTACTAATGGAAAGAGAATTGAGAGACACATCAGAAAGCAACTGTTTAACACAAAAATCCAGTTTACACCATCCCAACAGCTACATTGCTTCAAAGGGTGAGTGTTAATTGTTATTTCCACTCAGCATTAAATACTATAATTCTAGCCAGTGTTTCTTTGCTTCCACATCCAGTTTTTATCTTCATCATGAAAAGCAATTCAAACAAGCTTGGACAATTCTACGTCCCTAATTTTCCGAACATTTGGTACCCAAAGACCAACAAAAGATTGACTATCAAATATCTCTTGGCTGAAAAACAGATGGCAGTAGGGCCGGCTCCTGTCAAACCTTCTGAATAACTAAATGGCTGCAGTTCCAGGTCTATCATAAGAAATATTAAAGCACTTTATCTTTTCTTTTCCTTTATCCCAGTTAACCATCTATTTACCTTTTCCTCAGTACAAGATGCATTAAGAAATGGCACACAGATGCACCATCAGCATAATTACTATCTGAAAGAACTAAAAAATACAACAATCTTCAAAAGAAAATTAAGATAAAGTGTAAAGAAATCACAAAAATTAGAACAAAGTAAATTTCCAGAAGCAACTCCATCCTAATGCTTGCTCAATAAAATGTAGCTATCTAATCAAAAAGACTTATGTAGTATGAATTACCAACTTCTCATTCCCAAAGCTACTTATTTATTCCGACCAAACTGCCACTAACGCTTTGATTAGCATCACTAGGGAATTTAATCCTAATTTCTTTTTATTTACCTTTATGCTCCACTTCGCTTGTTCAACAAAAGGTGAGCATCACTTGAAAAGTTAGCAGTTTTCATTCAAACCCTGGTTAGCTTAATAACATAGAGGCATCTAGACTAAACCCTGGTTAGCTTAATAACACAGAGGCATCTAGACTAAACAGTGCCTTCATCAAGTCCAGCATGCAGACACCTTAAAAAGAGTGATCCTTCATTAAAAGAACTTGAAGTACTCCTACTTCAACAGAAAATGTCTTAATAACCTAAATTTTATCTTCTAAATCTATTTTTCAAAATTTGGAAGTTCATATGCGACTTCACTAGAAGCCCTTGGGAAAAGGATTTACAAAAAGAATATCCACCATGAAATGGCAGGGGGCTTTAGCTGGGATAGACTTACTTTTCAGGAAGTACTTTAAGAGTGTTGGCTTCTTGCAAAGTCCTGTTATTTGGTATCACAAAACAATCAAAGTATCATGAAAGGATCATGTTGGTTCGAAGAGCTTAAATTATCCCAAGAAGCCCTTCCTACTTCAATTTATATCACTATAATGTTTCCAACTCGAGGCCATTCGACCACGTCAATCCATATTCCTATGGTAAGCAATTACATACCCATAATCTTCATCTGTCAGATACTTCTGTAACTCTGGTTGGACAGGAGAGTTGAACTCGTCCTCAACGAGCCGATATCTGCAAACCTAACATAATGGAAGATAAAATTTCAATGACAGGAAACTAAAACATCCAGCCAGAAATAATGATGTTAAATGGAGTTTGCTGACAACTAATGGTGGGAATTTTTGTCATCCTAAGAAAAGATGGACCATCATGTCAGCAGTCTTTTCAAAATTTGGTTCCAACAGTCATGATCTTGATATTAACATAAAACATCACTATCATAGTATCTTATCACTAACATAACAACAAATTCAACCACCAAATGATGCATGTAGAAGGAGGAGATTTTAAGATCCCCCCCACACAGCATAGCTGAACAAACTTTGTGAAGCATATAGTTTTTGAAGGACTTA
Organism: Solanum acaule; assembly: GCA_036250505.1. Classification (NCBI taxonomy): domain Eukaryota; kingdom Viridiplantae; phylum Streptophyta; class Magnoliopsida; order Solanales; family Solanaceae; genus Solanum; species Solanum acaule. The sequence goes on along the minus strand of JAJOOR010001450.1, from coordinate 4,903 downwards.
CAAGGCAATATGTGTTCCCAACCTAGCATCCTTCTGCCTGACAGGATCCTCCCCCCGTTACAGCCATATTGAAGGACTTACAAGGCATGTGCCAAGCAAGATAACCCGTTTAATAATTTAGGACTTTTTCTGGATGGCTCCTTAGAATGAACCCAAATTTGACCACTTGCAGAAAGGGAGTTGGAGACAAGAAGAGCTTTGAGAAAAGAGACAAACAGACAGGATCACAGACTCATACCACAAAAACAGCAAGCTTAAAAGCAGAGTCCTTTTCATCAGGGTCAAACAAATTTATATTCTCTCTGTTTCAATGTATGTGTCCTCTGTTTCAAAAAGAATTCCAATATTTCAATTTGTGTCCTCTAGTAAGTTTTTAATTCCAATATTTCCATTTTACCCTTAATGCATCTCCCTTATAGCAATGATGTGGCATCTTTGACACCACAAGATTCAAAGGGTGTTTTGGTATGTCATACACACATTTAGCTTAAGACCATAAAATTCAAAAATCCTTTGACATCCTTAAACTGCATGTCCAAACTAAGACACATAAAATCAAACCAAGAGAGTATGGCTTATATAGAAAGAAATATGATGTGTTCCAAAGTGTCAAACAGGTAGATTCACGTAGCACAAAGAAGTAATTCTAGATGGATGAACTTTCAAACTAAAGGAGCAGAAAACATTAAATGTCCTTACAGCAAGTTTCCTTGCATTTCTACAAAAGCTCTTTATATTCGCCTTGGAGATGCTGGCTGGATCCCTATTAATTTTCTTGAGTAAATTCTTGACCCTTTGCTCCATAACAAGAAAATCAGCCTCGGCCTTGGCTTGGTAGGTCTTTTGCAGGTTTACGTACAATCTGCAATAGAGTCAACAGTCCAAGCATCAATAAACAAACTCCCATAAATCTTTTTTTGAGAATGAAACTCCCATATATTAACAAAAACTTAATGAGTTGTGAAGAAACTTAAACCACTAACTCAGTTGATGATGTCATATCTGGTATTGACCCCTCAAGAGGCGTTTCACCACCACCTTCACTAGCTATGAACTCCTAGAGTACAAGAAAATATATCAATTTAGGGAATTTAAGCAGGTTGTTTGATAAGGGCTACTAAGGAAAATGTATTTGCTAAAAAGGAAAAAGAACGAACATTTTAACCAAGATGAAGAGAGACAAAGTAATAGTTTTGCGTGGATACTAATCATATCATATCACATCATATATCATATATATATATATATATATAAAAGAGAACCTTAGGCCCGCCTACGTGGCGCCACCACAAATCAGAATTCCCTTTTAATTTATTTATTTACAAAATTAGCCTTCCCTTTCATGAAAAGTTGCGACTTTTATGAAAAATTGCGACTTTAATGAAAAGTTGCGACTTTAATGAAAAGTTGCGACTTTAACGAAAAGTTGCGACTTTAATGAAGAGTTGCGACTTTTATGAAGAGTTGGGACTTTTATGAAAAGTTATGACTTTTATGAAAGGTTGTGACCTTTCCGAAGGGTTGCACCTTTTCCAAATAGTTGTAACCTTTCTGATAAGGAACAATAAACATTTGTTCACACTACCCTTTGTTGTCTATAAATAGAAGGATTTCCTCTCATTTTAAGACAACGAAAATTCTGAACTTCCTCCTCTTCTTCTTCTTCTTCTTCTTCACAATTAAATATTTGTATACTTTGCTCATGTTGAGTGGCTCACTGACACTATTGCTTATGTTACAGATCCGGGTATGAATTTTTACAATCATTAATTTATAATTTATGCTTATGTTATTAAGGCTAAATGATAAGATGTAATAATTTTCATTTTCCTTTACATTATTAATGTTTGTTACTACGTAATCTTGTATATAAGATAATATAGTGTTTTAGTTTTAATGTCTGATAGGTTTTAAGTATTATTTTATAAATTCCGTGATGTTAAATTCCGGCAATTTTACTAGTAAAATAATGAATATACAAATTAGCATATAAACCAATTAAAAGAATGACATGAACATAGGGAAGATAATTTTTCACAAAATCTCAGTTAGTTCCCAAATTAAACTACATTTGTCTAATCCATCTAGTAACTCAAATTTTCTTGTGCAAATGCAGAATAGCAACAAAGACACAAGAGATTGAAAGGACCATCGCACTATAGAGGATAAAGCCAGAGCCTTAAGCCTATAGATTGTTGCCACATTACTCAGATGACAAACTTGGCAAAGGCTCTTCCCTCCATCCCCTGCCTCCCCCGTTGCTCATTCGAAAGGATACACACAAGCAAGATTTAAAGGAAGAAACTACTACAAGCAACCTCACCAAGAGAAGAACCAGCGGAACTGGTACTTCCAAATCTTTGCAATCAACTAAAAGCCATCAAATGTATGGACTAAATAAAATGTCTATTTGTTATTTAGAGCTAAAGAAATGACCAAGAATAACAAAACATCAACAAATGTAAAATCATGTTTTAGTGGAACTATCAACTCGGCAATTCTTCTATTAATCAAGTTAAATCAACTAACGAAGCTGCAATAATTCCAGAAACTGTTTCCCAACTTCTTTCCTGTGTGTGTATGCTTTAATTTTTTGAGAAAGTGTAAGTTACCTTCAGAGCTGCTACCATCACCCAAAAATCAGATGAATTGAAATCAACTTCCGAACAGCTGTCATTAATAATCTTCTGTAAGTTTGGACCTAGTATACGAAAGAGAAAACTCAATTACAAATTTCCGATCTCATCGTCCGGTTCCAAATTAAGATTCCACCTAACTAAATTAAAATCAATATAATATCAAGTTTCCAGAAAGTATTCTTTACTCCGTGAGTATTCTTTTTAGTTGATGAACTAAGATCTACAGTCACTATGATACCCTTACAAGTTTAGAAAAAGAAAGTTTCTAACCCAACTCTAGACCCACTTATTTTCTAGGATATTTATCAATTCAAAGACTTTTCCACACAGAGTTATCCTCTTGCATTGAAGCAATTTAACCAATCAATCCAAAAAAATTAAAGACTAAGACTACAATGTCCGTCAAGGCATATAAAGTTGCAACTGCATGTTACCCTAACTAGAGAGTTAGCAATAAAGAGAAACAAGATGATGAATACATAAAAACCAATATAAATTCATAAACCATCTCCAAGCAGCGAAATCTAAGCAAATCATGTATATTGGTGTTTAGCAAAGCCTCTCCAATTTATTTATTATTTTAGTCATAGCAGAGCCTCCTGAAGTACAAAGACAGAAGGTTTATTTTAAAATTTAGTAACATCGTAACTAATTATATTAAATGCCGCATCGACAATACACCAAAAGCACATTTCTCAGTAAATTGAAGATGTCCCTACCTCAACAATCATGAGAACTAGTGGCATCATTCTGATAAACTAAAGAAAAAGACAGCCAGAAACGGACAAGTAATATTTTGGAAACAAAACAAAGTAAAAATCTATTCAAATTTCGAGAAAGAAATCAGATAATGAATTAACTGCTGCCAAAGATAACATGCAACTCTAGATTTAGACACAAAATTAGGTGAAAATATTCATTCATTAAGCAAAGACAAATTTCCCGATTATTCAAAAAGAATGGGAACCAAAAAATGAAAGATGTGAAGCAGCTTCACTAGAAATTGGGAGTTTTTGACATATACGAACAAAAAATCATCATCTACTAAAATTCAAATCTGGTTATTAGGCAACCCTCAACTTGATGTTGCAGGTATTTCAATGTAGCTTCCTACAGATTATAGAGATCTCACAGAAGAAAATATTCAAATTAATTCTCTTACTATGAATTTTTTAAAATGTCGGGGAAGCTGCATAAGATTGTGCCAATAACAATAGTTGAAGGCAGTGTTATCAAAGGCGAAAAGCGCAAAAAAGCTCTAAGGTCTGTTGGGGCTTTAAGCGCAAAGCGCAAATAAAGCGTGGGCTTTAATGAAAAAAGGCGCAAAGGGAGAAAAAAAATACAAATATGCATGTTTAATCCAAGACTAATAATTATAAACATGAATGATAAATATATGACCAAAGAAATTGAATTTTTTTTATGATAAAGTAAAATATCAATTGTTTAGTGTCACTTCTTCAGAAGAGGTTCATTGGACAGTAAAAGTTTGCCTTAGAACCTTGATGACGACACTGAATCGCACATAAAGCGAGGCGAAGCGCACAACAAGTTTTGAGCCTCGCTTCAGGGCTTAAGCGAGCTTAAAGCGCGCCTTTGACTACACTGGTTGAAGGTTGCCTAAAGCAATATTTGAAAACATAAATCAGTTATGGATGTTAATAAATGGACTGATGAGAGTTCTTTTTCTTAATGCAGGTGCAATGACAGTCAAACGAAACTGCTTCCCAGATTAAGGACTCCACAAAACCAGGGTTTGAACCGTTTAGAATCCATCCCAAAGACTCGACAAAAATATAAGAAGTCACCACTAATATTAGTAGACAAGATGGAAAAAACTAGTTTGAGTTTCTGATACAGCACACAAATCATAGATATACTTACCAATCCCTTGTGGGGAAAAGACCTTAAATGATGCTTCCATGGCTTCTTTATAGTTTTCTTCATCCACCGTGATCATCTTGGATTTAATCAAATCCTAAGACATTTAATAATTTGACCAAATCATTAGATGGACCAAAATGGAACAATTTAGGATGAAACGTAAGAAGGATTTGACAAATATATGTTTCAACCTTGAATTGTTTTTTCTCTTCTCTGGTAGAAGGAAGCTTTCCACCATGCGTATTTGCCCATTCCTCTGCCATCTTAACAAGGATAATAATATATGGTGTGTGTTTATGTACTACAGCATCAGTTGTGTTTAAGTCTACTGTCTCTGCAAACCTGTGGTCATAAGAATGAATGAAATCAGCCCCTTTCTT
>JAJOOR010001449.1:0-57286 GCA_036250505.1 Solanum acaule | reverse complement strand
GACCCATTTCCTACTCAATTTGACCCCACGAATAAGAATATGAAGTCGAATTTCCGAAATCATGCACGGATTTTGAGATATATGGAAATTACAATTATAGGTGTTTCCGAAGCACATTTTCGGGCATTTTGGGGTCGTTTCATCAATAGGCAGTACCAACATCTTTGGTTGTTATGTGGAGATTTTAATAGTGTGCTAAGTTCTGGGGATAGAATAGGATCAGCTATTACTCCGACTGAGACACTTGGTTTCCAGGGTCTGATTGACACAATGCAACTTACACCCCTGAGAAGTAAAGGGTGGTATTTTACTTGGTGTAATAAGCAAAGCACATGGAGCAAAGTTTATAGTAAGATAGACTAGGCACTAGGGGACTTCCAATAGGTGCAGCAGTACGGTCAAGTGGAAGCTGAATTCCTCCATCCCTCAATATCAGATCACTCCCTATACTTGTTAAGTATTGTCAGCAACACAACATTCATCCTAAACCTTTTAGATTTTTTCCTAATGTTATGGAGCATCCTGATTTTAGCAGCATTTTGCAACAAGTGTGGAATATGATAGAATCTGATCAACCAATGGAGAATGTGTGGTGCAAGTTGAAGAAGCTCAAAATACAACTTAAAGACATAAATGGATTTATGGTAACATACCAACAGAAGTTGTCCTTGGCAAGAGAAACATTGGGTATAGTACAGGGTCAAATCCAAAGCCACATGTTATGTCAAAATTTGTTTAACCAAGAAAAAGAGTTGTTGCTAGAAATTGCAAAATGGAGCAACATAGAGGAACAAGTTATCCGACACAAAGCAAGAGCTACTTGGGTGAAGAGTGGAGATGGAAACACTAAGTATTTCCATGCTCAATGGAAGATAAGGAGTAGCCATAATGCAATAACCTCTATTTACACAGAAGATAATGTCAAATTAACTGATCCATATGATATTAAGAATGAATTCATATATGTGTTCTCAGGATTGATGAGGGACTGTGCTGCTGAGCTTCCCTGCTTAAACCCTGTGGTTGTTAGAGTTGGGGTATGCTTAACAGTGCAACAACAAAAATAATTGATTAAAGAGGTGACATATGAGGAGATTGTTGATGCTATAAAGACTATGCCAAAAGAGAAAGCACCCGGGTTGATAGATTTCCTATTGAATTCTTCACAATTAATTAGGAGTTGCTGAAAGATGAGATAATACAAGTTGTACAACAATTCTTCAGCACTAGTAAACTTTATTTTGCTATTAACACTATTGTTGTAACTCTAGTTCCCAAAGTTCCATCCCCTACAAAGTTTAAGGACTTCAGACCTATAGCTTGTTGTACTGCTTTGTACAAAATAATTTCGAAAGTGTTAACCAGAAGACTCAAGCAGGTGATTAGTGGTCTAGTTGGATGCTCCTAATCTGCATTTGTTGAAGGGAGAAGTATTATTGATAATATATTGTTTAGTCATGATATTTTTAAATGCTACTCTAGGAAATGAATTTCCCCAAGGTGTGTTCTTAAGGTCGACCTAAGAAAGGCTTATGATACTCTAGAATGGGGATTTCTCAAGAAGTTGTTAACTGACATGGGGTTCCCTGCCAAATTTATACATTGGATCTCTTGTGTGTCTACAGTGTCCTATTCCTTGATGATTAATGGAGGATTGACTCAGCCTTTTAATGCAAAAAGAGGCATTAGACAAGGGGACCTATGTCCCCTTATCTTTTTGTCTTGGCTATGGAGTATTTGGGAAGAGAACTGAATCAGTAAGCTAGGAATGGGACCTTCAATTTTCACCCAAGGTGTAGGAAATTGGCCAGTGTGCATATTTGTTTTGCAGACGATTTATTGATGTATTGTAGGGTTGATATTATCTCTATTAGGCTGCTAAATGAAGCATTCATGAAGTTTTCCAAGGCTTCTAGATTACAGGCTAATGTAGACAAAAGCTCTCTGTGTATTGCAGGAGTTGCAACTCAGACAAAAGCAGAGATTCTTGAGGAGCTGGGATATATTGAAGGTACCCTCTCATTCAGATACTTAGGAGTACCTTTAGCATCTAAGAAGCTTAGTGTCAACCATTACTTGCCACTTATTGAAAAAATTACTGCAAAAGTCACTTGTTGGTGTGCCAAATTACTATCATATGCTGGAAGAGTACAATTAATTAAAATTAATTAAGTCAGTCTTGTTTGGGGTTCAAGCTTATTGGTCCCAAATATTTTTTATTCCTAAAAAGGTGATGAAAAATATTGAACAAATTTTCCGGACGTTCTTGTGGACTGGTAATGTTACCATATCAAAAAAAGCATTGGTTTCTTGGGAAAGTATTTGCAAGCCTGCTGCAACTGGTGGCCTGAACTTCATCAACTTATGTATATGGAATAGAACTGCAATATTGAAACAATTATGGAATATAGCAAGGAACAAAGAATGCTTATGGATCAAGTGGGTGCATAGTTATTTTATAAGAAGAAAAGACCTTGAAACAATCCAAATACCTAAGAATGCTTCTTGGGTTGTGAGGAAGATTTTGGAAACAAGGAAATGGATACTTCCAACAGTACAAGGTGACTGAACTCAGCTTTTGTTGCATATCAGATTAGTGACATATTCTCCATACATAAGATGTATACTAAATTAATGTCTCAATTCCCTAGAGCTCACTGGAAGGCAATTGCTATCCACCCCGAAATTCATCTAAGATACAGGTTCATCGTATGGTTAGCTGTCCAGAAGAGATTGGCAACTGTTGATAGACTGATTAAATTTGGGATCCAAGTCCCTCCTGATTGTGCATTATGTGGATTGACATTAGAAACATTCAGCCATTTGTTCTTTGAATGTCAGGTGACAAAGGAATTGTGGAGTAGATTATGTAAATGGTTGGGGTTCTCAAGAGTTATTCAGGAGTGGCAAGATGAAGTGAAATGGGTGTGCTTAATGGCAAAAAAGAAGGCTGGACTAGCTGAAATAACAAGCAGTGTTTTTGGTATGCTAGTGTATGTCATATGGAGAGAAAGGAACAAGATCAGATTTCAGAATGGGAGCATGAACACTAATGCAGTTTTGAAGGAAATTGTAATGCATATGCATATCAAGAGTTAGACCAGGGCGAAATGAAAGAATGCACTTCAAAAGCTCAACGTCTACCCTTAGTTTCGGTCTAGCTATATATAGTATTGAATCACTGATCTATGTAGATTGTATTGTATAGAAGGCTATAGGTTAGTAGATTTTGTTGGTATTATGAATGAGTAGTTAGTCCAATACTACTTTGTTTTGTAAAGTTACAATTTTGGTTATGAATGAAATATGCAGTTACCAAAAAAAAAAAAAATTATGACTAAGGAAACTTAATTAGAAGGAAATAACTAAAGAATTAAAGTGCAACAGAGATGACAAATTTGTATTTGGTAGTGGTATATATTGATTTAGCTACAACTCTTCATATTCTTTAATTTAAGATTAAAAGAGGGAAAGACTTGATTCATGCATGTACTTATTTAAAATTCTAGAAATCCTAATTGACTCTTGTTCTTCCACATTCCGTTTCTAATAAATAACTTACAAGTCAAAAAATAATTAAAATAATATTATTTAATTAATTAGAACAAAAGGAGAAAACCTTGATTCATGTACTTATTTAAAATTCTAGAAATTCTAATTGGCTCTTGTTCTTCCACATTCTCTTTCTAATAAATAACTTACAAATCAAAAAATAATTAAAATAATATTATTTAATTAATTAGATGTTTAATTTAGTTTAGGGATAAAATGGTAATTTAACTTTTCATCTTTGGAGCTTCCCACTTTTAGTAAGAATAGTACGTGCGAAAGATATGAATTACTGTCAAAATCACATTTTAATCTGTATCACAAGCTATTCAAAAAAATATATAATTTAAAATAGATGAACAATCAATGTATTCAAATAACTTCTTTATTGTATGTCAAATGATTAGACATTTGATGGACCTGCAAAATTTAGTTTGGTAACTAAAATAATGAGTTACATTTTTAAGTTATTAGGTTCAAACATATGATATATTAGTATGTGCAAAAATGAATAACAAAAATGATTAATGTTTCTCATTTAAATGCACAATAAGAAAATTTCTATGTATACCTTAAATTGATATCTATACTTCAAGTCCAACACAATTCTAAATGCTTCATGGAAGAAAAATTCTATAATGGAGAAAGAAAGCAAGAACGAAAAGTTGAGGATATTGCAAAGAAAGTCCTCATGCTCTGAAAAGAAAACTTTGTTATTGTTAGAGACAACATATCAACATATCAACATATTGTTCACTGTTTAACAATACACATGTATTAAATTTACTCTCTTTTTTTCCGCTACTATTTTTTCTTCTTGATTACCAATTTTCAGCATTTTTTGGTTATCCTCACTTGCAACTTCTAACTCTCTTATCTTCTCATGTTGAATTGTGCAATTTTCCTAATTTGATTTCCTATTGTGAGCTTCCATCTTTGTAAGTTGGTTCTTAAATAGCATTAAGAAATGACCCTTTAAACTCAAATTTTAATTTTAAAATTGATTTCTACATTAAAATGATGAATGACTTTCCATATCATAACTTTTCAAATTCTTCCATTATGAGATTTATGATTACGATTAAAAGCAATATCAATGTACTCATTTATCAAGAAAATGATAATTTAATTATTTAAAGGCTTATGAACTTTAAATTCTACCATTATGTAATTAAAATATTTATATTTGATCAACTTTTAATTTAGTAGAGGGGTAAAATGGTAATTCAACTTTTCACTTTGGAGCTTCCACCACAAACCAGAATTACCTTTTAATTTATTTATTTCCAAAACTAACATTCCCCTTTCATGAAAAGTTGTGACATTTATGAAAAGTTGCGACTTTTATGAAAAGTTGCGACTTTAATGAAAAGTTGCGACTTTAATGAAGGGTTGCGACTTTTATGAAAAGTTGTGACTTTTATGAAAGGTTGTGATCTTTCCAAAGGGTTGCAACTTTTCCAAATAGTTGTAACATTTCTTAGAAGGTACAATAAATATTTGTTCACACTACTCTTTGTTGTCTATAAATAGAGGGATTTCCTCTCATTTTAAATCAACGAAAATTCTGAACCTCCTCCTCTTCTTCTTCACAATTAAATATTTGTGTATTTTTCTCATGTTGAGTGACTCATTGACACCATTGCTTATGTTACAGATCATGGTATGTATTTTTACAGTCATTAATTTATAATTATGTTATTAAGGATAAATGATAAGTTGTAATAATTTTAATTTTTCTTTACATTATTAATGTTTGTTACTACGTAATCTTGTATGTAAGATAATATAGTGTTTAAGTTTTAATGACGGATAGGTTTTAAGTATTATTTTATAAATTCCGTGAAGTTAAATTTCTGCGCGAAGCACGAGTAATTTTACTAGTAATATATGATATATGATAAACTACTTGAATTTAAAATTTAATTTCTTTGAATTATAAGACTAAAGCAGATATAAATATTTTGAGTATTCGAATATTAAAAAAAAGAATCAATTTTTAAAGATTCATGTAGGCCAACTTTTTATAAGTATCAATAATTCGAATATCAATTTTTTAATAGAATTTTAGGGGTTTTTATTGAAATACTCTCTTTCTAATAATAATTATGTAAAGATATTGTATCCTTTATAATTACATGAGATAAGGGTCTAAAAAATACCTCAATTTTGGTCGAATTTGCTGTTGCGATACTAAACTTTCATGAGGACCTATTACCTCCCTAGACTATTTAATACCGTATTTTAAACATATATATTTGTCCACGTGGACATAAAATATAATGCAAAATTATAAATAGTAATGTGTCCACGTGGACACATATATACCTTTAAAATACACTATTAAATAGTTCATGGGGTAAAAAATACACTATTAAATAGTCTAGGGAGGTAATAGGTCCTCATGAAAGTTTAGTATCGCAACAGCAAATTCGATCAAAGTTAAGGTATTTTTCAGACTCTTATCCCTAATTACATCTGTAAAAATATATTAAATATATAGTTAATTGAGCATTACAAAAAGGTGAAAGAACAAAGAGAAACACGAATTTTCTTGACTTTTGTTCTTTATCCCTCTTTCGTTAAAGAGAAACACGAATTTTCTTGACTCAAATTTAGCTCAAAACGCTTAGACATTTCACTAAGGTTTTCAGCAACAATTTCAATTGCTATTAAAGATAATTGGCAGCAACAATTTCTTATGCAATTTCTTTTAATTACTATATATGTAAGTTGTTGTGAATGAATATCCAGATATACTTTTACAAATTTAATTACACGACAGTTTTATATTAGTTAAAGTTCTTTAAGATCTTTTGTTATTTTAATTACGTGTAAGTAGTCTGTCATTTAAAGGTTACCATGAATTTTATATAAAGTTTTTTTGTATTGAACTATACGTACAAATTAGTTATTTGAACTTTTGTTTTTAGCTTTCTTCTTATTATGTTATTTCACATTGTTTAAAATTTAATTGTAGATTTGGTTTAGTTTTCAAAATTAAGGATAGACTTGGTGTAGTTATACGTTTGTATTATCTTTTCGAACAAAATATACTTCTATATTATTTATAATATTGAGGTATTAGATAAAAATTAAACTACAAATCTATACAAATTTTCGCACGAAATGGCAACAGGTTTACTAGTTATGGATATAGGCATATAGCACAAAGCAAGAAGAATAAATCGTAACGGTATCCGCCAAGATTCATCAGCTAAATCGGCAAGTCAGGCTTGCTCAAATGGTTGAGCACTTCCACCATCCACCGGTAGGTTGAGGACTCAAATACTATTGATCCTCTTGAGAGAAAAAAAGGTTAAATAAATCATTTTTCATGGGAAAATAAAGTGGTAATTGCATAGATGGATGTTATGTAACTTTGATTCTTGTGATGTAGATGAAAAATTCCCATGTTCTCAGCATTTTATATCACATAATTACAAAGAGTGGATGTAGAGGATACATCCTAACCAGAGTGGTATAGAGATTTACTAGAACAACTCAAATTCTAAATGCTCTTTGGAACTATACTCTAAAAACATTTTGCTCTTCTCCTGATAAGCTAGTTTTGTAAATCCAATGTCACAAAGATCAGGTACTTCTGGTGGAATGGCACACCTTATCAATGCCCAGTTCATACCATCGAAGAAAGGGTGTCGTTTAATCTCAGCAGCCCCTGTTTCTGTTCCCAATCGATTCTCAGGCTCCTTCACAAGAAGTCTTCTGATTAGATCCCTTGCCTGAAGACTGACAAGCGGGCAGTCGGGAAATCTGAGGTTCTGCATGACCACATTGGCCAAAGTTTCTTCATTTCCAGCACCTTTAAATGGTGTCTTCCCATATAGAAGCTCGTAAAGAAAAACACCTAAAGTCCACCAATCAACAGCACTCCCGTGGCCCTCACCTTTAATGATCTCGGGAGCCAAATATTCATGTGTACCAACAAATGAATTGGACCGCGCTTCTGTTGGTTCTACCACAAGCTGAGGCAATGATCTGTTAAAGGCTGCAGCTTCTGCTTTCAGCTTTCTTGCTCGTGCGGTGGCAGGTAAAATTCTGGGGCTAAAGCAAGAAACTTGACATGATGGTCCAGAACAAAATGGATCAATACAGTAAGAGCCCGCGCATGGACCAGAAATCCTGGGAGCTTCAACCCCCAATGAAGATGATTTTAGAAGAGTGGGATTAACTGAACATCTGAGTGAGAGGTCAAAATCTGTAAGCATGATGTGACCATCTTCCCGGACCAGTATGTTTTCAGGTTTCAAATCCCGATATACAACTCCAAGCATATGCAGATACTCCAGAGCAAGGAGGACTTCAGCCACATAAAACCTGCAATTACCATGAGTTAGAAAGTACTCACTAATCACTAAATATAGGAATGTGGAAGCCAGATAAATAAGACAATGACTCAGTTATCCCTACTAGAACTGATGTTGTCAATAATCCTTCAACCCTGTTTAAAGATAGCGAAGATAGCGTATGACGAAGACAACTTTTATAACAATAGTCCAAAGTTCTCTCTTTTTCTTTTATTTTTTTATAACCGTGGTGTCGGGACCAGCTTTCATGCACCTCGACTAATTCCATGGATGCCTACCACCTCCCACCAACAACACCGGTACCCTTGTCCACCAAGGTTAGGACAAATAAGAAGATATCACCCAGTTATTCTGCTGGGATTGAACTAGAGACCTCATGGTTCTCAACCCACGGCATTGACCACTAGGCCCATGTCAAATTAATATAGCCTCACCACAAAGTTATTTGGTCTAACTTATGCAAAATTTAGATTTTATATTTTGGCACAGCAACACTAGATTAATCAATTAACTGTGTTCCCACACCAGATAAACTAATTATCCACATCTAAGACAACCACAAAACATTTTCCAATCAAATGAACTCTCAATCTTCAGTTCTTCCTTTTTGATCTTTTTTCTTATTTTGGAGGAAATGCAGACTTCAATTTCTACCTTATCTAAGACAACCACAAAACATTTTCCTGTCAAATGAACTCTCAATCTTCAGTTCTTCCTTTTTGATCTTTTTTCTTATTTTGGAGTAAATGCAGACTTCAATTTCTACCTTATCCCTTTCTCCTTTTTGGTTTAGGGTGGTCAGGTGGGGTTGAGTTGAGTTAGGAGGAACAGAGGAAGACATATCTAACCAAAGAAACGAGCCAGAAAATTAAAGAATTTGCCTTGTCAATAAGCCTCAAGACATTGTAAGGCTAAAACCAATGAAGTTTTCTTTTTTAAGGTAAATAATTATATTCCTATTGGAGAAATCCCCATATAGAAGTAGTATACCAAAACGTAGAGAAACCTAGACCAAAAGATGATTATCTACAAAATGTCATCCAAACGTCAGTGCAACCAAGAAGCTCATGGCAAAGAGAAACTAGAGACATGAGGCTACTCCTCAAATGTAGAAAATCATTATTGACCTTCCAAAAGCCTTCCTATTCCGGTCCCTCCATAATAATACTTATATGAGAGATAGTGGGGGTACATCCCATGCCCTGAGTATGTTCTTCTGAAGCTCAGCTATTCAGTGCCTCTGTTGTACTCAGCAATCAGCATGACCCACTGTATTCTAAAGCAATTCAAAGCCTCCCACCACATCTGTATAGCTACTTGACAACATAAAAATAGGCGGGGCATACTAGACCACTATGGTGGTGGGTATACTAGATTTAATGTCTTAAGCTAACAAACTTATTAACAAGTCTGCGTCAAACTCTATATCAAAGCCACGACAAAGGTGGCATTCTTCTCCTCTTCATTCCTTTTTTTGGGGTGGGTGGGGGGTGGGTGGGGGGTGGGTTACTAAAATTTAATGGATTTAAACACAAGATCAATCAAGTGGTGTTGAGTTAGATTAGTTCTTTGTAAATAGAAATAGAAAAAATCACCAATGTATAGTCAAAATCCATTTATTCCAGTAACAATTTCAGACTAATTTATACATTCTACCACCCTCCAGCACAAATCAAAAGAGAACAGAGATGCATTATATGTTTATGCTGAAATGCAGATTTTTCCTACCAAAGCTTCACTGTTGTAGTTTTGAGTATAATTTATTAAATTGGAGCATATCATACCGTGCTGCTGGTTCAGGAAAGTTTCTGCAAGGCTGCTTCTGCCTGAGGACATGCAAATCACCACCTGGACAAAACTCCATAACTAAGCATGATAAGTTGTCCGATGTAAACTGCGCATAGAGCGTAGGTAGAAAAGGGTGATCTAGCATTCTCAAAATCTCTCTTTCAGCTTGGGCCCTTGGCAACTTTTTCCTTCTTGCCAAAAATTCATTATCCATAACTTTTATTGCAAAGAAGCAATTAGTTTCCAGCAGCTCAGCAAGGTACACTGTGCCAATGTCTCCACAACCAAGCTTCTTTAATAAATTGAAATGACTTAACCCCAAGAATCCGTGATGTTTCCTCACCTGATTGATAGCCTCCCACCTGCCGTCTTTAGACATGTGTGGCCTATTTCCAGTACTAGACCCACTTAGATTGCTCTCGTCACTGATAGTTGTGCTACAGCTGTAATCACCAATACTACTCTTTGAGCTCTGTGAAAAGTCCCCTGGCTCTCTAGATTTTGATGCCTTGTTGAATTTCAAGACAGGGGTAACCCTGTCATCATTGCCGTTACTGGCGAAGCCTGGTTTAGTAGCATGACAGTTATTGCTATTTTCACTTGCTTCAGCGGCTGTACATCCAGAACCTTGAATTGTAGGTCCCTTACCAGACTCATTTCCTACATTCTTGAGAGCACACTGACATTGCTGACAGATAAGTTGCTTAGGTGATTCCATTGGACCATTTACCTCATAGGTCAGATTAAAAGTGTCAGATGTTGCTGTTGCTTCCGGTTTCGCTTTCTTCTTGACAAGGGTCTTGTGCTTGACTGCTGGCTTTGCAGTATGAGTGGTGCTTTTGTTTGATTTGCTCTCCTTGTTGCTTCTCGTGGCAGTAGATGAAGAGACATTTTGCAATATGGCTTTTCGTCTCAGCTTAGGAGCTTTTTTGTTTGCTATTCTAAATGATGCAACCACACTTCTATTGGAATTATGCTGCAAATTTATTGGTCCAGACCCCAAAACATCATTACCAGAGGTAAATGATGATGAGGATGCAACTGAAGTTTGGACTTCTTCCTCAATTGACACAGTTCGTAGTGATTTAATCTCATGAAGATTCGACACAGATGCATTCTCCTTTTTCAGGTGAGGGGAGTTAAAACTCTGAATAATTGGTGCTTCAACCGATCTAGGAGAAGACAGGACACTTTGGTCTGGTAACTTCATCTTGGGTTCTTGGGGGTATCGAGGCATCTTTTGTGAAGTGCTTGATGTGCTTACTGCTGGCATTGTCCTCTCTTTTCGCCACACAGTTGACTCAGCAGACACAATGACTGGTTTATCAACAAGTCTAGGCGAACGTGAAGTGTTTTGGTTTGGTAACCTCACCTTTGCTTGTGTAAGCTGTTGAGAAACCTTTTTACCCGGAAATATTCTCTCATTTTGCTTGGCAACGGACTCCGCACTCTTAATAGTCTGTTTACTAACACATTTAGGAGAACAAAGCGTACTTTGACCTGGTGACTGTAGCTTTGGATCTCCAATGTACTGAGGCAGCCTCTGAGAAGAGTTAGACGTGCTTTCTGCCGGCACTATTCTGTTATTTTGGTGCATTGAGATGGATGGCTTAATGACAAGTCGTGGAGAAGAATGGGGACTATGGTTTGCTGATTTAACATACAGTTCTTGGCGGTAATGGGGCACTTTGTCGAGTGTTCCTGAAGTGCTTTCATCTTGTACTAGTCTTTCTGTGTGAATGAAACCAGATTCGCTTGGATCAGCAAACCTGTAAGAGCTTGTAATCCTTCCAGCTTCTGTAATGCTTGGAGAACCCGGTGGCTTGGATAACCGCTTCATTGCCGCCATTTCTGCTGCCTGTGAAATGCATAAACCCCGTAAGGCCTGCTTCAGAGAGACTGGCTCTGAAAACCCAATTCCTGGAGAATGAGATCCACCGCCCCTCATCGGCCTTTTTGAGGCATCTCTTCTCACATGATCTGACAAATCCAGACTTTTTGATGATCTTAGATCGATGGATGCAAAAAGATGATTAATATCATCTTCTAAGAATTTATTAGGTCCTTTTCTAACCAAAGGAGGCTTCTGTTTTCTGCCTGATTCTCGTACTTGTCCTGACCTTTCAGAACGTTGGAACATCACCAGCTCATCTTTCGCCTCAATAATTTCACAACTACCAGAATATGAACCCATCACTTAGAACTGGTCGGACAAATCACCAGACACTCAGCAATCAGAAGGTAAAATGATTAATTTTGGAGGTCTAAATACAACCATCATTCAACTGACAACCACCTTTACAACCATACATGAGCTTCATAGGTTGCATATAATCCAAATTTCTAATTTCAACCCAATCATGTTGCTATCTACCATTCAACCTGTAATGACAATTAAATGCTATTATGAAATAAGTAAAGTACCAGCTACTGTGTATTCATTAAAACACATCAAAATCATTGTCACATAAAATGCTTAGAATAAATACACATAAGAGGTATAAAACATGAGGATAAGAAGATGGATGACTATCAAGCATTTCATTTAGAGAACAGAATTATAGAAACTTGGATATAATTACTCAGGAATAACTCTAAAGAACCCAAGTTGCTAAGATCTCAGTAACTATTGGCCAAAATTTTGAGACCAAAGATTCCACATAGATCCATTTATGGTGCTGTGAAATCTTTTCCACAATACCAGATCTCCTTTCATTGTCACATTCCTCTCAGAATCAGTTAAAGCAGGATCAGGAACGGCGAATCTCTTTATGATAAACAGATCTACAGAAATGTACTGTCGTTAAATACTTGCAGAGTATTATATTTCTCAAAGAACTCTTAGGCGTGTTAACACCCTATTGTTATCAAGTATTAAAAGTGGTCCTTAGAAGTCTAACTCAGCTATAAATATACATTCAGTTCAATGGCATAGATCCATTTCAATTGAAATACAGCAAATTGCTTGGAATAAGAACAGGATTACAACTTTCAAGAAAAACAGATCAATATGGGATTTAGTTTTCAACTTCCACCATTTCTGCAAAGAGAAAATGGAAACAGAAACAACTTGAAACCCAAAAATGCAAACCACCCACCTAGCTGACCCCCATCCTGGAAGAAAAAGAAAGAAAATGCTAGGAAAATGAAGAGAACAACAAGAAAAACAAATTAGCCAAATGAAAGTCCAAAAGAACTAAAGGCAAAAACTTTTGCAAGTACACATTACTTGCCCATAAGGAGAACAGAAAAAGGGTAAAACTTGCAAGTATCAGTACAAATCCAAAAGCACATAAAGTCACACAACAACAAAATAATGCAAGAAAAAAAGGTAGTAGCTTAGAAATCAATGCAAATTAGAAGGTTAACTCCAGAGACTAACTAAAATTAAGCAAAAGGGTGTCCAAAACTACAAACAAATAGTTCAAAGCTCAACAAAACTAGCAAATCAAGAAAATATGTAGCTTAGAAATCAATGCAAAGCAGGTTAACCTCAAAAAACCCACTAAGATTAAGCAAAAGGGTGTCCAAAACTCTGAACAAAAAGTTCAAAGCTCAACAAAACTAGCAAATCAAGAAAATGTGTAGCATAGAAATCAATGCAAAGAAGGTTAAACTCAAAAGACCCACTAAGATTAAGCAAAAGTATGTCCAAAACTACTAACAAAAGTTCAAAGCTCAACAAAACTAGCAAATAAAAAAAAACATCTATAGCTTAAAAATCAATGCAAATTAGAAACTTAACTCAAGAATACCACTAATTAAGCAAAAGGGTGTCCAAAACTACTAACAAAAAGTTCAAAGCTCAACAAAACTAAGCAAATCAAGAAAAATATGCAAAGAAAAAGAAGACATTACCTGCCAAAAAAGCAACTGATACAATGAAAGATCTAAAGCACAAAACTTTCATAAATTACAGAAAAAATGGTTTCAGATTCTCAAAGAGTGAAAGGAGAAAGAAAAAGGGTGTATATTTTTTCGGTGGACAAAGATGTGAAGAAGGAAGAGAGAAAGGGACACACAATTTTATTTTTTTATTTTTTTTATCTTTTTTCTAATTTCATTTTCATACACTAAAATTTTCTCTCTTTCTGTGATTTTATTTTTGCTAATATTATGTGGTCCTTCTAAAGGAAAAAAAAAACATGGGGTCCACTCCCTGGAGGTAGATAGTGGGTCCCATGTATCTTAGGATTAGAAATTTTATATCGGGGAAAATGACAAATATACCACAAACTATCGTAAATGATATGCAGATATCTTCTGTCATACTTTTGGGACATTGGTGTCCATGTCGTCCAAAAACTAGAGCATATATGCCCTTCACTCTAACGACAGGGGCACCAATGTCTCAAAAGTATAACGGAGGGTATCTGCATACCATTTACGATAGTTCGGAGGTGTTTTAAAAAATATATATTTCATTTTACAATTTTTGTTCATATTTCATTTAATTTTGGAACTAATTGCCTATCCAATATAGAATATCTGATTAACAATACAAATTCAACATAAGTACATAATATATCAGTATACTTAAGTAATATAGCGGCTAATGATTAAATTATAATTTTGTGATATTTGATTATGCATATTTGATCCTTAAAATGATATGTTTGAGCTTTTTATTTGTGACAATTCACAATTTTTTCATGATTATTATTTGTTCCATCACTTAATCAATGATGTGTTGTATTAAGTTTGTATCGTTGTTTTATAGTCAATAATATAATTTTTTTTTAAATCAAGATGAATATTCTATGTAGTAGCCAAAAATTCTTTAGCCTTAAATCAAGATATTCAAAAAATAAAGGTGTTTCAACTGGATATCGATCTAAAATTGAATGAGAAGGCAAATTACTTATCAAAAAAAATTACGATTAATTAAAATATTAGTGATCGAATGACGATATTGACATAAGAAAAGAAGGTGAGAATTCAATTCTAAACGTCCATACGCATAGGAATTAAAAGTGCATACTTTAAGTAATTAATAGTGAAATATATTTAATTATATATCACAACTCACAAGGATTAAACTTTAACTTTATCAATAATCAAGGGATCAAAATATCATTAGCCTTTTGTTAAATGTACCAATCAGGTAATTAATTTTATATTTTTTGTTTACCTAGAATATCAGAGTATAATAATTATTTGATTAGAGTAAAATTAAAATGTTGTTAGAAATCTTATTTGGTACTCACATGGTACTCACAACGTGCTTAATCTCTAACATTTTGCATTCAAAATAATAAATAAATATTTACTTTCTTAGGATGCTTTATTCCTTCAAATTTTTAATACATGTTTTTCATTTTTTATGTTTTGTGATCCAATTTTATTATTAATAATAATAGAGAACCCCACCCCTCTCCATACCCTTTTAATAATATTATATATTTTTTATTTCAATTTAGCATATTTTCATTTTTACTTATATTGAAAAAAACTCATTTTTTATTTAAAAATAATAATTTTAAATTTTTTTCTTAATAAGACATTTATAGACATGCAAATATCCATATAACTTATATTAGAACACAAATTTCAAATATCTCTTTTTAAAAAAATTAATGTTCAATCAAGTTCATTCATGTCTAATAAACTTCGAACAAAAAAAGTTTGTGTATTGGAATTGAATGTACAAGCAGTTGAAGAATGAGAAAAGAATAAAAATAAGACGAAAGCGAGAGTATTGATATCTTATTATCGTCCCATAAATTAAAATAAAAAGAATACTAATTTTCTTAACCTAACATGACCTTTGATTGTTAGACACTACTTCAGTAACATTCTTTATTCACAAGTAACAATTATTTAATCTTTTGTTCAAAGAATTATTCAGTCACTTCTGATGGGAAATTGGATACTTCCTGATGTAACTGCAAATATAAATAATATAATTTTCAATAAATTAGTACTTTACTCAAGAGGCCTAACAACAACAACCAATTAATGGTCTTTTCAAACACTATTAATAGATTGAAGAAAGGTTTTTTAAATTTTTTAAAAACAGCTCAATTATATATAAGTAGGTGAAGTTATTAAGAAGCTCAATTCTGAATCATTATGAGATTTTAATTACATTTAAACTTTGTTGGTTCTATTTGTATATTTATAAATGTTTAGTATAATTTCAGCCTTATCGATATATCATTCAAAAAATATTATCAACCTATGAATTATGTGATTTCTATCCTTCCGATGAAGTTAGAAATTTGAGAGTTCAAATTTTAAAATATATGTACATATTTTTGGTGAATTTCTCATATATTGGATCTAGCTAAAATTATTGATTCTTCAAAACTTGTATAATAAATTATGTATTTACCCCTTAAACAAAGTACATATATTAGAACATTTAGTACAATACTTACCATAGATAATTGTTAGATGGAAAATGTTACCATATTAGCACTACTAAGTACTAATCTAAGTTGAGATTAATTACTTGCTAAAATATTTACGGCATGAGTGATATCATTGGTTGAAAGCTTATGTGACAAACTAAATAGTATACTGTATGCACTAACCAGGATGGTGATGGACCAGATGAATTCCTCCATCTTTAACTAGAGATATCTAGTTGGGTTTTTGGATATGAAAATCTTTTAGATAAAATTTGTTCTGTTTTTAATAAATCTTATACAATACAAATATGAATTAGTCGCGGTTCAATGAAGGTGACAACACTGGCGGAAAATCAAAAAATGACAAACTAATTAGTCAGATTTATGATAATATTTCACTATAACAACTAAGTTTTCTTCAAAAATGATTTCTCATATTATGTTATATTATATGTGCTTTATAACAATATTTTGTTATATTAGATCAAGAGCTATTGAAAAATCATATAAATAGCGTTGTTATAAAAATATATGATTGTGATACTAACATCACAGGATTGGATAGTGGGTGTGACTCATTCACCCTTAATCAGAAAATTTATTTATAAATCTTGAGAATAGAGAAATTTCTTATATATTAGGAACGATTTTCCTTTAAATTAATCTTAGTGAGTTTCGAATACCAATTATTTTATTAAACAAACTACTTAATTAGCACTACTAGCTCACCAAGAGAGAAGAGAAAGTAATTTTTTGTACTTAAAAAGAGAACTAAAGTAGAGTGTTAATCAATTATCAATTACTCCATGTACCAAGAAGCTTCATGATTAATATGGGGACTGTTTATGAATGATATCAATTATACTATATGATTTGATTTCTTTTTTAAAAAAAATAAAATTTAACTCTTCTAAAGTTGGTAGTTAGAATAATTATATCTTCCTTTTCTAATTCATTTGTTTGTCCCTTTATTCTTAGCATATCTTATCACAACAACAAGCACAACCTACTCAATGTACTTCATATTCTAGACACTCATATTTTTACAATAATTATTCAAAGCTTTTGATTCTAAAATGTGTTGAGTTAATATAATATATTTTCTTATAAATACTCATTAATTGTACTTGCCACTAGGATTTTTTAAATTAAAATTTAGAAGTCTTATCAGATTAATTTAAATTTGCATAATTTAAAATATATTTAACAAGAAATCACTTTCTATCAAAAATTTCTATATTTTCATGTTTGAACCTGAAATCTGCACTTAAAAATTTAGAAATCTCATTCATCCCATGTTAGGATATAGAAATAGAAAAAATAAATGCATGCAGTATTATTGACTTTGTTGCAATAATAACAATAATAATAATTTGGCACTATTACTATCACACTATATTATATGTAAATAACTCATTGTCTTATAATTATCTTTATATCACGAATTGATATATATAGTACAATTTATGTGTTACTAGTTTTTATATTACACTCCGTACATTTTATAATTTTGACATATTTTTTATTTTTAGTTTTCACCTTGGTGTTTCTTTCACCTCGATGTTTGACATGAGTTAAGCATAAACGATGAAGTGGAGATTCATATACTTAGTTATTATATTTACTTATTTGATTTCGTTCATTTCTTTTGGATTTAATTAATCTAAATTCGTACAACATTCAACTTATTGAGAATGCTCTCTCCCTGTCCCTATCAATATTTTTAATTTTATTTTACGACTCTAAAATTATTCATATTTGTAACTTTTTTTACCGCATAAGTATAAAAATATATTTATTTTTTAACTCCATATTTATTCAAACTTTGACTTTTAAATTGAAACAGAGATAATTCTACTTTCTAAACCAACCAAAGTCAGCTCAGTGATTTGCCTCGTTCAAAATGTCATTAATTAAAAAGGACAATATTAAGAAAATAAGTTTGGCAAAATTGTCATTACATTTGAAATAAATAGTTATTATGCTTCATCTTCAAAATTTGTTATTACATTTGAAATATTTTTTATTGTACGATTATTTCAAATTAACTATCCACCAAAATAAATTTACATTTAATTTTTTTCCCTCTTTCTTATACTCTCCCAGTCTCTTGATTAATATAAGGAGCTATTATGAGTATCTTATTTAAAAGTTTAAACAATTTCTTAAGAAGAAGCAAAAATAACGATATGGGGAGAATATGAAGCGTCGACTAATTCAATGTCAACTTCTGCTATTAGATTTCGACTCTTACAATATGATTTTTCCAATAATTTACACAAAAGTTATAGTTGAGGTCATATTTTTATTTATTCAGTTATATACATTTCTTTATATGTGGATCTGATTTTTCCAACAATTTACACAAAAGTTATAGTTGAGGTCATATTTTTATTTATTCAGTTATATACATTTCTTTATATGTGGATCTGATTTTTCCAATAATTTACACAAAAGTTATAGTTGAGGTCATATTTTTATTTATTCAGTTATATACATTTCTTTATATGTGGATCTGATTTTTTTTATAGATCAATCATATGAATTTTTTTTAATAATGAGTGACGTTGAAATTCAAACTCAAAACCTTTATATATATTCTAATATTGTATTATAGCATACACATGATCATCTCATAAAGAAAACTTAGATAGTTAAAAATTACACTTCGTTTCTTTAATTTGATTAAAATAGCATGAATTTATTAATTGAAACTTCAAAATAAATATGATAAAAAAATTTATTTTTTATTTTTAAAAAAAAGAAGGAAACAATGTCAGAATTTGCAGCTTAGGAGATGAGGTGTCTGTCAGACTTTAGGTACAAATTATTTTTGGCTGATTCTGCCTATTTTTGGACTTTTACATTTGAGAGAGTCACCTTTTGGTGCATATCCCAAAAGGTTTAAAGCCAAATAAGAATAATTCATAAAGTTTCAAACCAAGGAGTATTTTTTTCAATGTCCGAATCAATTTATGCGTATTTTAATTAATTTATTAGATAATTGTTATATCTATCAACAAATACACTAGTAATAGTTTCTCATCTCAATTCATTTGTTGTTTTAATTTATTATTAATATAAAAGTAATTAAAAATAATTTTTGAGTTTTGAAAGAATTGAAGAGAAAATGATAAAAATGATCTTTTATATTTGAGATAGGTTCAAAGTGGACCTTAAATAAAGTAACAATTTTGATCTTTTATGTTGGTTAAAATTAAACACTTATGTTTTTATTTTCGTCAAATATTTAACAAATTTTGATTATTAATTAAGCTAAAACTATGAAAAATGTGTATTTTATTTTTTGATGATACTTCTCAAGCAAATATTTTTTTAGCAAAAATTGAAAACCTAAATTTGCAAAATTTATTAATGTAATAAACTAAGAACAAACATCAAATGGTGGGGGTCATAATGAGTGTTGAATACTTCCTTTGCTTGAAGAGAATGAATTCTAATAGTAGTTTGCTTTCGAAAGGTACTTTATGAAAGTCGATCCATAATCGTAAAAATACAATCAATAAGATTAGAAACTTTTCTACTTCGTGAAATACTTTTGACAATAAACATTAGTTAAAATAAGGATATTTTGAAAATTTGATCAAACAAATTATTGATTACTCAAGATTTTGGTGCTATTCAATTTAAATCATTTTAGGACCACTCAAAGAGTTATTGACCAAAAGAAAATATACAATCATAAAAAGAGGCTCAAGAGAAGCAACTCTATACATGCTAGAACACTAAAATATAGTAGACAAATATATTGTGTATATCTTTCTTATAATATTATGGAACATGTGCCATGGAGGGGAGCCTACCAAATGGCTAATATGATTAACAAAAAAAAAAGAGTAAAAGTAGACTAAGGTATGAATGCATTAACCATCATACACTTTAATCAGTTCCTAATAGTATTTTATGCATTCACTTTTACTTAAAGAAAACATTAAGTTTAATATTTATTCATAATCAAAGTCTCGAATCTTAAAAATATAAAAACCTCTTGATAGAAAGTGACATTTACTTCCTCACGATTCTACGCGGTGTGAAGCTAAATTAATCAGATGAATAACTACTACTAAGGGCAGCATGTTGTACTTATACATTCTTTTATTTTTCCAATTTTGTAAAAATTAAGTAAAACTAATGATCATATTTCACTTTACTTATTCCAAGCTCCAACCAATTATCAAGTAATAAATTTATGTGTGTAGCATAAATTTAAATTAGTTGAATCGCAAAACAAATATTGATAGATATATTTTTATTTAAAAAAAGTGTAGGAGGAAAGAAATGGTTTGGGCAATTTAGATAGGTTAGAACTTAGAAGTAGTCATAGTTGGTGGCTTTGTTAAGAATCAAGAGGCATGTGGCCCTTAATATCAAATGTATCAAGTACAATTAAATTATTTTCACCTCATAATATAATAAGAGAAAAGTAAATAATAAGTCAAAAATAAATAACTTTATCTATTAATCAATATCTAAGGATGGAAAGTTACTAATATAAGTCTTATACTTGTAATTCTTTTTTTTTTTAAAGTAAGGTTTAAATATTCATTATATCCATTATTAATCAAAGATCTCGATTTTGAATTTAGAAAATGAAATCGTATTTTATAAAGGGTACGCCTTTATCTCATAAAATGCGGCTATTGACAGCAAATCTAAATTAAGTACCATACTTTAAAATAGATTTTAAAAAAATACTCCCTCTGTCCCTATTTAGTTGTCCATATTTCCTCTTTTAGTTGTCCCTATTTAGTTGTCCATTTTGACAATTTCCTCTTTTAGTTGTCCCTATTTAGTTGTCCATTTTGACAAATCAAGAAAGGACAACAATTTTTTTCCTATTATACCCTTATTTAAAGTGAAAAGTTGTCATAAATAAAGTAAATAAACTTATGAACTTCCCAGTATTGATTAGTTATCTCGAGTGAATTTATTTTAGAATTGTAAATTGTACTATAAGGGTAAAATTGTAACTTCACTATGCTAATCATTATTGCCTTAATCTGTGTGTCATTTCTAAAGTGGACAACTAAATATGGACGGAGGGAGTATGAGATAGAAAAAGAAAAAAGTGTAATTAACTCCCCCCCCCCCACCCCCACAACAATCCCTAGTTCCCCTCATGTGTGTTCTCTTTGTTTGAGTGAAGATTTCGATAAAGAATGTGGATTTTTTTCAACTCATTTTATTTTTATTTGTCATATATTTTGTGTGTAACATACTAAAATATATATAAATATACTTACTTAAAGAGAAACATATCAAAATGAGGATTTTTAAAATTTTCATTTTTATTCAAATTTCATAAACAATATTTTTTTTCCTAATATCCTCCCCTAATATATAAAAGTTAAAAAAGATCTTATATCCTCTTAATCTAATTGTTTTGACATGACTTTGGATAGGAGTGTGACAGGAAATAAGGAAATTGTTGGGCATAGCAACAAATGATTGTGACCCATTAGAACGTACTTTTTGTTATTTTGCCAAATATTACACATGCCAAAAGAATTGTCTAATCTGTCTAACTTTGCCCCACTATCAACAAAAATAAAAAAATCTAGAGAGTCAAAATAACCTGAATAATTTTTCTACATAGTCACTCATGTTTGAAAAATTACCTAAAAATATCATTTATGTTTTCTTTAGAATCACAATATCACCTAACTTTAATTATTTTTTTCAAAATATAGTTGACACAAAAAAAAAATTATATCTCTCCTAATGGGATGCCATGTCACATTATTCCCTTTTTATTATTAACAAATTTTTAAGAAAATCTAGACAACCCATATTACGCAGTAAAAAAAAAAAAACTTGCAAATCATGACCCGCTTTTTTGAGGCGTTTATGCTAAAAAAATAATATTTTGAAGATCAAATTTGTTTGTAAGGCCGTGATAAAAAATTTGTTACTAAATTTATTGTCTTTTTCATCAGCTTCAAGGAATTAGTTTAATTTTTTCCTTGACAGCAAGACTAAATTTTTGAATGGCTATAACAGCAAATACTAGTAAATGAAACATAGGATAAAGATTTTCACTATAAAATTGAAGTAGATTTGCATAGAAAATGGATTAATGTTCTCTTATAGATGCATTAACAAGTTGTCATTTAAAGAATTAAAAAAAATATTATTAATAAATTAAAAAAATGTGACATGGCATCCTAGTAGGAGAGATATAATTTTTTTTTTATGTCAAGTATATTTTGATGAAAATAGGCAAAGTTGGGTGATATTGTAGTCCTAAAACAACCATAAGTGATATTCCTATGTAATTTCCCAAACATGGGCAACTATCTAGGAAAATTACTCAAATAACCCCTTGGTTTCAACTTTGTTATGAGGCTTTTATTTATGTAAAATTGAATAAGAATCACCATCGGGGTGAAATAGTAAATATTCATTCATGTTTAATAAAAAAAAAATTGAATTTTAATTTGAATTTTGAGAAAATTACATTTGATTAAGATTTGTCAGTGTAAATTTAAATTAGTGAAATTTAAATAAATATCAGATCAGATTAGATAAGAAATTTTAAAAAAATAATACGATATATTATATTGCATCTAACAAATTTTAACGTGCAAAAAGGGAATAGAGCTTTCAATTAAAGTTAGATTAAAGGGAAAAGTATTACTAGTAATAAAATAAGTTAAACAAAAGTTAAGTCAATTTACAAAAATTATGAACGAAAATTATAAAAAGGAAATTATAATCCAAGACACTTATTAGAGTTAACCAAACTCCTTCAAAACATTAGTCTCATTCAACATAAAAGAATAGTTGCCTTATGCTTATCCAATCATTATTATAATTTTTATAATAAAAATTACGCTCTTTTTTTGCTAAAAGCTTATTAATATTATGTTGATCTTCCACATGCTTTGGAGCCACAATAAACTAAAGTTGTGTTTGTGTGATATAAAGATTACGAGTTCAAGTCGTGGAAGCAATCACGAATATTTGCATTATGGCCTGTCTACATTATCTTCTTGGAGAGCGATCCTTCCTTAAATTCTACATTTACGCGAGATACTTTATGCACCGAGCTGCCATTTTATGTTCTTCCACATGCCAATTCATATATCATGTTATTCAAATACAATTTCTAAGCATAAATTAATATTGACATATTTTGTTACCTTTGAATTAGATTTATATATAGTTAATAGTTCTCCTAGAGAATATTAGCAGTTGACCTGGTTTAATTCCCAAAAAGTTTTTAAAGTAAAAGGGGGAATATGGAATATAATTTTTTTTTAAAGTAGAGAAGGTAGTTTCTAGACTTGGGCCAAACTTCTGGGGTTAAAAAAATAAAAAGTGATAGTTGTGGGTCTTGATTTGTCATTTGTCAAAAAGTAGAATAACTATCACTTTCTTGAGAATTTTTCTCTGGGAAAGGGATAGTTGATTTTTGTGTTGTCCCGCCCCCCCTCAAAAAAAATAGAAAATCCAATCCTCAAACTCACAATATATTTGTTGGTCCCCCTCTCTAAAAAGTTATATATACAAAATTCACTAAAGATATTGTTAAATGAACGAATTGAACTAAATTTAATTAGTTAAAATGATTTAAGTTAACAAACGCTAAGGCTGAGGCAAAAATGAGCAAAATAATGAGTCATACTCATCAAATTTTAACTTGTTTGTATACCTAATAAAAATCTGTTTTCTATATTGTGGTTATATAAAACAAATGAAGCAAATATAAAGTCTTTTTAAAAATATTTTAATAAAATTTATCGTGAATCAATTTGAGCTACATATTTAGCACAAATCAACTAACTCTTAAATATACTGAATTGACGGATATCAAAATGTGTTATTAATAAATGAATGGATCATACCCGTTCAAACTTGAGGAGTTTGAGGCAGATTATCTTTTATAATCATTATTTAGAATCTATTGGCATGTGATGAATAACATTCTTCTAACTTTAACCAAAAATAGCGGGAATAAAGAAATACCCACTTATATAAGGAGCCTTTTAGCCTTTAACGTGTCTTATATACCATGTGAATATGAGGTTGGTATTGATTTAACATGATTTTTTTATGTTTGTAAGTTGTAATTTTTTTTTCCAGAGTACTTTATATTAGTATTAAAATATATACATATTATCACATTTCTATAGTTTGTGTGGGGGTGGGTAAAAGCCTGCAATACTGCAAAATTCAACAGTGAAGTTTAAGTTTTGGTAGTTGGTACTTGGTACTTATAGGACTTCATTAACACCAAACAAAAGTTGTGGCGGAGCGGAGCGATAAATATCACTTTGTCATTTTTAATCAGAAGTATTGAGTTCGAGATTTGAGTATGAAATTGTCTTTGTTAGAGAGTTTTTTTTACCTTCTAATATAAAGCCTTCTAACACAAATTTAAATTTTTGTTGTACTCCAATACAAGTATCAGTCGCCGAATAAAAAACTAAAAAAAGATCATGGGCAAAACTACCACAAAGTGGGGAATTAGAAGGCCCTAAAGGGTCTTTTGCAAGTGGTCCTTCCCCTAACCATTTAATGCTTGTTTCACTATGGGAAAATTGGACCAAAAAGGAACTTTTACAAGTTTCAGTTTTTTGATGATTTATTTTTGTTTTACTTTACTTTAAGCCCAACTTCTCTTTGGGCCAAAATAGCAGCCCAAATCTGTTTGATATTTGAATCCATTTGATGAAATTTATTTAGAAGTGTTATTGAAGTACAAATTTTTTGTGGTAAACTTTAAACGTATCAGTTCCTTATATCAAATTATATTAATTTATTATGATCGAGTGATTTAGTAAGGTGGAAATATGGATAAATATTGTGTGTTTATCAATGATATAGTATGATATGGGTAAATACTTATCTGCACTAAACTTTTACACCTAACAGAATTATTAACCTTAAAAATCAACAAATCCAAGTAAAATTACATATTACTTAACCATAAGTATTAAAAACTCTATATGTTTTATATTTATTTATTTGGTGTAGGGCGGCTTAATATATTGGTGGTCTAAAGCTGAATTTTAATGAGGGACCTTCATTTTTTTCAAGAAAAAGTTTTTTATAAAAGGGAACAAGGGGTAATTGAAGTGTGAAACTCACAAAAACTTGATTATGCAAGTATATATATATATTTTTAAAAAAAGTCTTTTTTTTTTAAAAAAAAACTTATAACCTTATTATTCTAAAATAAAATAAAATGAGGCGCCTCAAATTTAGGGGCCTAAGATATCGCCCCCCATGCTCCCACGGTCCGCTTACCGAGGACTAGAAAGGAAGGACCCGGGGCCAGAGCAAGTTGGGTTGGGGTATAGAGCCGTAAGCGCGGTGGGGGGTGACAGAGGACGTGCTCGTACGGTTCATAGAAGGATATGAAAAAGTACTTATTTGTTGGGCTATCAGTCCAACCAAGGGCACCCCTTCCTAGTCCGCTTAGTCGGTTGAGTAAACAAACCCGGATTCTAATATGGGTCGAGTAGTGACATAGAAGAGTAAAAGAAATGCTTCCTAGCCTACCGAAAACTCGGTTGAAGCTAGTCTTTTTTATTTGTCTCTAGAGCCTCCCTTTATTTAGTGTAAACGCATATTTAAAAAAAGTTGTTTCCATATAATAACACACAAGCATTATGTAACACAAATTCTTTTACGATAAATACATGCCTTCGTCGGAATTTTATACCCAATCATGTAAATTTACTATAATGATTTAATATGGTGAAAATACATATTAATTAATTATAATTAAGTATTAAAAGTGTACATGCAGATACATATCGTATATTTATTAATTTAATACAAATATCAAATATGAGTAAGCTTATATCTATCGGGATCATTTAGTTGGTAAAATAAATGCTAACAAGCCCGAAATTAGATATAAAATTATTCTATTTCAGGTTTGATTGAATTTCATTGTCAGAAATTAGCAATTCAAGGATCAATTTATACTATATTATAGTAATATTTATTCTATGCAACAATGAGGGTGAAATAATAATCCCATAATTATTCAATTGCAAAGCAAAACACAATAATTACAAAGATGCCTCTTCCCACAAAATTCTTTAAAAAATTCAAGGTTTAAATCATTTTTTTTTTATTAATTCCATCCATAATTTAACCTGTCTATAATTAGTACAACATGAAAACTGCTGCAAAATTAGCAAACCACTTGAATAAGATTATATTTATTATTTATTCTTATATCATAGTAGTAATAAAAATATTCATATTCTTCTGAGAAATTCCTGGTCAAACTTTTGTTTTGACCTTTCTAGTTCTTGTGTCAATGTTCATACATTTATGAAGGATTTGGTAGTTGGTCACCTTATCATTTATACCTTTCCCACTTGATCATACTTTTCCCTTTATTTTTTAATTTCCCTTATCCAATTATTTTGATACTTGCTAATTCGATTAATTTAAAAGTACATCATATAAAACTCATTAAAAAAATAACATCGTATAAATGAATACTATCGTTCTATGTTAGATGAGATTGGATCCAATTCACTCTTATAAGGTCCTGGAGTAGGGGTGAATCCACAATATAACATGTGGCCCGTGGATTTCCAAGAAATAATAACTTGTGTTTACACCTTACAAATCTACTAATATCTATAAATATTGGACTATAAATTCAGTTAATATTGTAAATTAATTCTAGATCGTTGTTTGAGTCCATAAACTTCAAATTTGGATTTTACTTTTACTTTGGAGGAGCATATGTTTGAGATGTGTTGATGATGCTTCACACATATTCAATCGTTATGTTAATTCACTTCTAGTTTATTCAACAAAATGATTCAAACTTTTTAGCCATCTGAGACCTCAACGCGACTAAAATCATTACTTGTCAATTTTTTCAATCTTCAATTAACCTTCGACATTACCAAAATAAATAAACATCTTGCTCAAGGTTCAAAACTTGATATTTTTTTTTTTCAAAATGGATTCGAAGTTTCTTAAATGAAAATAGTTTACTAATTTGTTAATGTAGTTTTTATATTTAATTTGTTGATATTTGACCAAGATACCTTTCACACTTTCTCTTCCAAAATTAAAAGAAAAAAATAATACTTTTCACACTTGGCTATATCCTTTATAGTACAATTATTTTGTCTCAGCAATGACGTCAATGATTATGACTTTTCTAAAAAAATATAAGTAAAAGACAAGTGTCAAACCTCATTGAATTGAAAATAAACCCACAAAGTAATTAACTTTAAAAAAAAAAGAAAAAAAAGAGCACTTCTCATAAATTAAATTCCCACTTCAAGACCAAAAATAAATAAATAATTCCCACTAGTTTACTTTATTAATATTCAGAAAAATAATAATCTATCAAAAACGGTTTTTCCACCTCATAAAGATAAGATTTATGTACATTTTATTTATGAGATTACACGATTATCTTACTATTATATAAAAACACTTTTTGAGTAGACATTAATCATGCTATTCTCATGATTAAAAATTTGAGCATTAAAGGTAGATAAGAACCAAAGTTAATTGTTAATTCATTAAAGATTATCACATTTTATTCGAAAAAATATTCATTTTATTGCCATTAATATCTTGTATTAATTTATATAAAGAAAAAATTATTTAATTGTATATTATAAAATAAAATGATACTATTATTATTGTTATGTAATAAATCACATTTCCAATTTGACTTAATCATCTCTCTAACTGTCGTGGCAACTGTACAGTCAGCAAATCAATCGGCATATAACGTGCCACGTGTACGTTCGTTATTGACGACCTTCCTCGTCTCATTATCTTTTTTTTCTTCCCATTTTAGCCAATCAAAAATTGTATCCATTATAAATATCAGTCCACATTCATCATTTCTCTTAACAAAACTTTTTTTTTCATCTTCACAAAAAGCTCTAACTATTTTTCCCTGTGAAAGTTCATCAATGGCGGAGAAATCATTCAAGTACGTGATCGTCGGTGGCGGTGTTTCTGCTGTGAGTATCGATCATCAAATTTAGCTTTGATTTTTGAGTTTTTTTTTTTTTTATCAATAGACTTTAATTTCTGAGCTTACACGTTTGATTTGATTTCGGAATAGCGGAATTCGTATTCTAGTTTTTTTTTGATGATTTTTCCGGTGAGAATTATTTGATGTGGTATATAGTTCACAATAGATCTGAAAGTTAACATAGTGAAATGGCGTTTCGGTTTCTGCATCTGTACATATACACACTGATACATATAAGGATATAGAAGTATTTTTTATCTGATAACTGAGAAATCGTGTGGTGCACGGTTCTGCACAAACATAAATTCATGTATTTTTTAGTTTTACTTAATATTTTGATAGTCAATTGTTAGATTATGAAGTTTGAAAGCGAGAATTATCTCCATTCAGTGTTTCAATCTGCTGTGGAATGGTTGATTTGCTTAGGAATGGAGTTAGATCATAGATGCTTTCAATACGAAGTGATAATATATATAGAGACGGATACACATGCTCGTATACATCCTTGTGTGTGTGTGTTTGTGTTACTTTATTCTTCATGTCAGTTTTTAGATTTTGGAGAATGATAGCTAGAGTGTTGTTGTAGGTAAGCTTATATCCTTCATTGTTGTGGCTTTATTGTTGAAATGAGTGACTTTGAAATGGAGTTTGGAGGGTTTGAGTACGAAGTGATTTGAAAATGTAGAACCTACTAGTTGTCTTGTTGAGATATTGGGAGCAAGAGATCATGGCATACTTATTTCTATTTACTTTGGATGGTTATAACCAGTTGATACAAAACTAAATGTGATTTGATGAGTTAAAGTATCCCAGTATCCTCTATTTTGTCCTTTGGCTTAGAAATTGTAGATATCTTCGAATGGTTGGGTACTGAACTCTAAATCTTTCATTAGAATATTGTAATTGGCATATGAGTTTCCTAATTTGTCATTCCTCTTATTTGGGATAACTAATGATTAGGATTCTATTAGAGATAATATGTATTGCTACTTCTGCCCACAAATTATTTCTTTGTTTTGTATAAAAGATTCCCTTTTTGCATTTACTGTAACTGTACGTTTCTTTTTTTCCTGGTATTGACAAAGAGGCTACAGTTACCTTTTTCCCTAGGATGTGGAAAAAAGTTTATTAGGAACTAGCTGAAATAAAGGATTATAGTTTTGTTTCTGAAATCTTGTAGGAACAAATCTTGTTGTTATGCATTCAAATTTAGAATTCGTGGTTATAAATGAATTTAACAAGTTTGGTTGCATTTGCAGGGGTATGCTGCTAGAGAATTTGCAAAACAGGGAGTTAAGCCTGGGGAACTGGCTATTATTTCCAAAGAGGCAGTAAGTATTTTGTACTGCTTTCTTGCCTTCACTAATTTAATTTTAAATCATAGTTGCATTACTGCTTGTGTGGACTTCATTTTGGAGAAGGGTGCATTTGTTTTGTTTTCTGTAAATATCGTGTATCATTGGTCTCTAGATTTATATAAGAATCTCTAATTTCTGTTGTTGATGTTATAAGCTAATTTTTCATCAGCTTATACTTGTAAATTCCCAGAAAGTATTCATTCACGATTCCTTAATATACAAGATTGTTAAATTCCCTTTGATATGTTCTTGGTCTATTTGGATAGGAAAAGTGTCTTGGTACTCTACCATTTGCTTGTAAATTTGTACTAATCTTATTCGCAAAACGAGTTCTGATCACACCTCTGTTGTCCCTAGTGTGTTAGGCTATGCCTATCTTTCTCTCTTTGGTGCTATGCCTATCTTTCTCTCTCTTTGGTTGATTTTTTTTTGCAACTTATCTACTGTTATGTCCACTCTTTCCTGCCCAGCATGCCTAAATTTTATATCTAACAATCTTTCCTTCTTTCAGGAAAATAGTGTTAGATTTGATCTGATTGCTAAAAATGTTTTTTTCTACCTCAGGTGGCTCCTTATGAACGTCCTGCACTTAGCAAGGCATACCTTTTTCCTGAAGGCAAGTCTTCTTTTTTCCTTGGATAGTAATTTTGACTTCCGTAAGTGGAAGTGTGGATGTGGACTTGAATAAAAGTCGTATTATAGGAAATGCATATCATCTTTCTTTGTAGTTAAAGTCCTTGCACACACATTTGAAAATGTATCTCAACTTTTCTTGTAGAATGGTCATTGCTTCTCCTACTAGCAAAGAAAAAAAAATGAAAAATAGAAAAACAATTTGAGCATGATTTATTATACAGAATGTCATCTCATGTAGTTTTGGCACAAATTGCTAAGTCAAAAAGCTGCTGTACTTTTTAAACATTTGAAATTGACCTGGTATCATAAAATCTTTTCCCTAACACATATCCGTTTATCTACCAGGAGCTGCTAGACTCCCAGGGTTTCATGTGTGTGTTGGAAGTGGAGGAGAGAGACAGCTTCCTGAGTGGTATGCAGAGAAAGGTAATAGTCTTTGTGTTTAAGCAATTATTTGTAGACATATGGCCATGCATGACTTCTGTTAACTTTACATATGGTGGTATCTATGGTTGAAGACACATCTTTTATGAATCACATGGTCTCATCTTGCAGGCATCTCGTTGATCCTGAGTACTGAAATAGTGAAAGCAGATCTTGCTTCAAAGACTCTTGTTAGTGCAGCTGGGGAATCTTTTAAATATCAAACACTTGTTATTGCAACAGGATCCACCGTGAGTCTCTTGGAAATGTGGTTGTGTTGTTTAATTTTAAAATTTTCTTTGGTCATTAGATTAATTTATTGTTTGTGTCTGTTCAGGTTTTGAAGTTGTCAGATTTTGGTGTACAAGGTGCTGATTCCAAGAACATCTTTTACTTGAGAGAAATTGATGATGCTGATCAACTTGTGGAAGCATTAAAAGCTAAGAAAAATGGTAAAGCTGTTATTGTTGGGGGAGGGTACATCGGTCTCGAGCTTAGTGCTGTACTGAGACTGAACAACATTGAAGTCAATATGGTTTACCCAGAACCATGGTGCAGTAAGTAAATTGCTTATACTTTGCACACTGCATGCATAACATGAAACGTTAAACTGTTTCATGGTAGTCAGTTATGGAGAATATATTGTCCTGCTTAATTGTATTGTTATCTTACTGTAATCCTTATGCTTTTCCAGTGCCTCGGCTTTTCACAGAGGGCATAGCTGCATTCTATGAAGGTTATTATCAAAACAAGGGAGTCAATATTATCAAGGGTACAGTGGCTGTTGGGTTTGATACCCATCCAAATGGAGAGGTTTTTCTCAAGACTGCACCATTTTAAGAAATCTGGTTGAGCTTTAGAGCATTACCTCACTGCATTCTTGTTTCCAATTTGCAGGTGAAGGAAGTCAAACTTAAAGATGGCAGAGTTTTGGAAGCTGACATAGTAGTCGTAGGAGTCGGAGCAAGACCACTCACGACTCTATTCAAAGGGCAAGTTGAAGAGGAGAAGGGTGGAATTAAGGTGTGTGCTCACTGTTCAGTACTCATCCTTCTAATAAGTTCGGGCTTGTGTGCTTTTTGATAATTTTGTCATTTTCATGGTTAAACCTTTAAATTTCCAGTATAATGTACCAAAATAAATTAAATAGTTCAGTATAAGCTTCAAAAATAGATGAGAGCAACTGGGATGATTTGTTGAAGGAACAGATCAATGGATTCCGGAAATTCTGGTGCTACTTTAGTCAATACAAAGAATTGAACTAATCGCACATGATAAATTGTATCAAATAGTAGAAATCCTTGAATTTATCGTTAAGGAAACACCATATTTTTCTTGTCGAACTAAAGCTGTGTGTTCTCGTCAAGCTATAAGCTGTTTGTTTCTCGTATGTATCAGAATTACGATGGATTATGTCATGTTCCATTCAAAATTACTTTATTCCTGTACTTACACCAAGGTTTATATTTGCAGACAGATGCGTTCTTCAAAACTAGCGTACCTGATGTATATGCTGTGGGTGATGTTGCCACTTTTCCTTTGAAAATGTACAATGACATTAGAAGAGTTGAACATGTTGATCATTCTCGCAAATCTGCTGAGCAGGCTGTCAAGGTATGTGACAGCTCCCTGATGCTATCCAGAGTTGATATGAAAGTTTTATATCGTCATCCTGCTTATAATATGTTAATTCTTTACTGGTCAACTATGATTGCTCTCATGAGTCGTGATATAAACTGGATATTTGAAGCACACTA
This sequence comes from Solanum acaule, assembly GCA_036250505.1. Taxonomy (NCBI): domain Eukaryota; kingdom Viridiplantae; phylum Streptophyta; class Magnoliopsida; order Solanales; family Solanaceae; genus Solanum; species Solanum acaule. The sequence continues at coordinate 25,093 of JAJOOR010001449.1, read as the reverse complement.
CACATGCAGATTAGGGTGTTCAAATACTGAAATTATCTCCACTCTACATGCCTACTGATTGTTTATATCCTGGTATGAGTACAAATTTGTAACAATACAACGTTAAGTTACACTCACACAGGTTATCTTTTGCTTCCACTGTGTGACTTCTTAGAACAGCTTTCTGCAGTTTGCTAGTGTCTTTCTACTCTGTCAATCAACTCGGTCAAATGTAGTTACAAATTCTCAAACTCCACATCTTCTTATGAAGTAAAAATGTTAATGTTACATTGTTGCTGGTGCAGGCAATATTTGCCAGTGAGCAAGGGAAGTCTGTCGATGAATATGACTACCTTCCATACTTCTATTCCCGTGCATTCGATTTGTCTTGGCAATTCTACGGTGATAATGTGGGTGAAACAGTGCTCTTTGGGGACGCTGATCCCAACTCTGCAACTCACAAGTTTGGACAATACTGGATCAAAGATGGAAAGATCGTTGGTGCATTCCTCGAGAGTGGGTCACCTGAAGAGAACAAGGCAATTGCTAAAGTTGCAAAAGTTCAACCCCCTGCTACCTTGGATCAATTGGCACAGGAGGGCATCAGCTTTGCCTCAAAGATCTAATTTTTATACCTATTTTGGATTTTAAAACAGCTCTTTGAAGTTTCTGCCTTATTTACAATGTTGTAATCGTTTGACATTTTTCGTGGCTGGTTGATTGGTAAAAATATGATGTTTCTTCATCTGAGTTTAGTTGCAGAAGATCACCCTGTAAGGCATATATATACATACCTTAAAGTGTGACATCTCTGTAAATAATGAATGTTAGAAGCAATGGTTTGTGAAACTCTTCTCCAGAAAAATATGAGCATCTATTTACTTGGATTTTGTTGTGCTTATTGAATGAAAGCGGCACACTTGGGTTATGCACAAAGTGAGTTCTGTGTCACTATTTCCTCACAGTCCGTTTTATAAAAGACATCAACATTAAAATTCACATTTTATCCTTAATGGCATGCTTATATAGACACAAAATGACATGCATTCAAAACATCTTAAAGGTTGATGTGAAACTATTGTTTACTTTTCCTAATAATAGTACCTTCTATACATTGTCCTAATTTTAAAGGCAAGAAAAGTTGGATACATCTCAACATGAAGTTGAAGTTTCAACTGCCAGAATCTGCGTAGATTACCCTAACAACAAACGAGCTCTGGCAACGATATAGTCTTGGGTTATCCTCACTAGCAGAAATCAAACCAAGGAAACAACGTCCCCGGTCTAATGTTGATTCTACTCTGCCAATATGTTGGCAGCATTTCAGAGCTTTATACAACTAATTTTTCTTCATCTAGTCCAGGAACTACAACATCATCTCTCATCATGTGATAGTAATCATCTCCGACCTGTGCTCCAACTTGACTAAACAGTTCCACGATTGCAGGTAACTTTCCGTAATACCTCTTCATAGAATCTACCAAAACGTCACCAGCATGCGGGTTTTGGACATGCCAAACATATACAGTGGAGAGAAGATCATCTATTGTTGCCTCTTGCCAAGCATGCTGTCCATCCCTCATCTGGTGCTTGAAGGCTTGACATTGCCTAACCCTATGACCCTTTGGCCCGACTTGCAACTCAGGACAATATCCACATGTTTGAACGCCATATGTTTTCATGAGCTGTATAGCTCCAGTACGCATAATCTCCCAAGCTTCCATTCCTCGCATGGCGAATCCTGGAGAAGTGATAAGCAAGTAGTGGAAAATCAAACTAGAAGGTTTGTCGTACCATAAGAAATAACTCTTTTTTACATACTTTTAAGTCATGATGCTTAGACTCTTCAAAAATGTCGACAGGTCGTGTCAGATACTCTAAAAGTTGTGCATTTTGGAGAGCCCGACACAGGTGCAGCAACAATTTTGGAAACTCCAAGCAACATAGCTTGAAGCTCTAGAGAGGAAATTGATGTATTTGAATAGGAAAATGCACATTGAAAAATGACTAACAATTATAAGTGAAAACATTGTAGTAACATAAAGACAAACCTTTTATGTCATCATAGGGTAAATTCAAATAATTTCTATCTCCGATGGGCTTCTTAATAGTTTCCTTAGACCTAAAAGTTTCTATGTCCTTCCCGAACAAATCATCCTTGGGAAACCTCTTCTCAAAATCTATGAGTTTTCCAGCAACCCGGTAAATGGGGAACTTCCTTCTTCGGGTTGGGTACTCAGGTAAGTCCACACCAGCCTGAATGCATAATTCTACAAGGGCTGGGATTCGATCAACTTCAAGTCGCTCATTATGTGAAACAGCTCTTCCTAACCTGTCATAGAGATGAAAAGATTGTACAACAGGTAATACATGATCTACGGCCCCTCTTTGCCATGTATGCTCTTTGTTCTTCTGACTGCCGCTAACATTGCAAGTTCTGATCTTATGTGGTGGATGACCAACATGAACTTCGGTACATAAGCTGCACAAAAGAACAGAGATCACAACATAGACCTGCTTGCTCGACAATTTTAACAGTTGAATTTCATAATGAGTTGCTATATAGTCAATCTTCCATCAATTAACAAGGCGTCGACTCCAAATCAGCAGGAGTCAGCTATATGAATCTTCTATATCTGTTGTGTTCTAGTCAAGTCTAATTCATTCCAATACTTACATTTGTCCCCACTAATTATTTCATTATTCCAACTTAACTTGATATATTATTTGCAAATCAATGTTTACTTGCAATTTGATTCATTATTTCAAACTTCAACTTGAAATAGAGAATTTGAAGTTGAAAACTTGTTATAGAACTATAGAAGTATAACAATTAATCGATTTTACTCACTATACTTCAACAATTTTTCCAAGTTAAATTCATGTAAAAACACAAATATTCTAACTTCAACTTCACGTATTTTTTTTTTTCCAGCTTCAACAAACTATTGTTCTACTCCCTACTAAATAATTTGCCTTCTATAGCAAAATTGGGTTCTTAATCTTGCACTAATTTCTTACCTTGATAACAAGTTTAATCTGAATTAGTTGATACCACCTACAAGGATCATTACTTCTATCGTGTTATGATCTTAGCTAAGTCTGCATAAGAATAAGTAAAATGAATATCATATTCGACTATTATTAAGCTAATCCTCAATTACCACAACCCTACTCCTTTATTGGGACTTCAAACTGGCTTTACTCCACAAAAGTTATGCTCCACCACATAACCTTAGCAGCAAAAATTCGCCATATTTTCTCCATGCTTCTGTTCTACTAAAACCTAGTTCCATTATACAGAGTAATGGTCAAAATACACTGAACTATCATTTTCTCGATAGTTTCACATCCCAACTATTAGATACTCCCCTTTCCTACCTGAACTATGACGATCTATATGTTGAAACACACCTAGTTGAGTATATGATGAAAGTTCAAATAGGAAAAGGGAACAACTGATAGTTGGCCTAGCCAACTAAAAGGTGTGTTTTAATATACAAATTGTGATAGTTCACATAGGAAAGGGAACATGGTAAGAAAATTATAATTGGAGTGTGAAACTAGCAAAAAAGTGATAGTTCAGGTGTGTTTTTGACCATTTACTCTTTTACATATGATTAGTTGCAACAAAGTTTGCTTAAGTGCAAGATTGCTATGTTGCTCAACTCTTCAAAATTGTTAACGGGTGTGTGTTGGATCCTCCAAAAAGTAGTGTATATTTAAAAGATCCAACACCGATACAACAATTTTGAAGAGTCCGAGCAACTTTTGGATGCAAAATGAATCTTACCTGCAAAAATAAATAGGAATTTCCTCCGAAATCCTCGAAACACAAGCTAACAACTGAGCTCTTGAAGCTAACACATGATGAGCAACAGGGATTAGCTTTTCAACTAATAGCCCATTTTCCGGTGGCCGCAGCGCAACTTCACGTACCACCCTTCTCTCTTGCTTGTCATATCTTGCTCTCCGCTTAAGCTCATTAACACTCGTCACCCATGGTTTTTTTTCAGCCTTTTTCAGCTTTCTTGGTAGAGCTTCCATAGCTGGTACAGTTGAATACAATGGACCAACATTGCCCAGCTCCTTCACAGTGGATAATATCGCATTCCCACGAAGATTTAAGACTGACGTAACTCGCCTATGAAACATTTTGAGAAGCTACAGATGTGAAATACTGAAAGTTCTCTCAAAATTTTATTTTGAAATTCGTCATCTAGGCATTATAACAAACAGTTGGTGTGCAGATGGCATTTGGCGCTTAATTAAAATTATATACAGTACAAAATAAGAGGGCAGCCCGGTTCACTAAGCTTGGCCTGTGAGTTTTGATCTCAGGGGGGCTATTCTAACTTTACGCGTCAACAACTTTAGCAGTTACGTCAAATTCACCTTCAAAAATAAAATACAAAATGAATTGCACCAAAGAGTAGAAATTCTAAAGATGCAAAGAAGAGAAGGAAGAAACGGAGAATTACAAGTGGCAAAAGTACAAAATAATAATAATCAATTTTAGTAGCATCTATTTGCACCTTAGAGGTAGAAAATTAATTTTAATTTTGTATACTAGTTTGGCGGGGATTAGAAAAATAGTTCTAGTATTTTTTATTTTTTTATTTTTTATTCTAGTATTAAATCACACATATGACTTTATGGAAGTTTGTTTGACAATATTAATTAGGCATAATATAATCATATATAAATGTGTTGTTTAGCTTGGCATCAACTGACGTATTTATTTTCAAACTTTGATTGTGCATAAATAGACACATATGTCATATGTGACGTTTTATGTGAATCTCACGCGAATTGCCATGTAGGAAATTGATTTGTATATGTATACTTGTTTAACTTTATATGAATTTAAGTGTCTATTTATGCATGTCCAAAGTTGGACAGTGCATGACACGTTTATGTATTATTCTGCCTATTAAAATAATATATGTATTTCTTTATGTTGAATCTATGCCATTATTATTATACGAGATATAATGTGAAATAAAAGTGTGCTTATCAACGATATCAGATTTGAGCGAATGTAAACAAGTAGACACACACGTTATCTTAATATTACAAGATATAATCTAATATGTTATATATTATCATAATAAAGAAAAAACTATAGGGGCGTAACTGTCGGTTCATAAACTAACTAACTTGGGAAATAGGCCCACTTAAGTAACGAAAAAGTACTCCTTTCTCAGCTCACTGTACAAATCCACTCAAAGATCACCAAAATCTGATCAAAATTGCCCAATTTATTGAGTAGCACAGTCAGTTCGCCGCCCCAGTTCCGCCGCGATGAAGAATTTCAGCTACGACGATTTTGAACTGAGAGAGATTCAAAAGCTCGAAGGTCATACCGGTAAGGTTTTGGGGATAGCTTGGAAGGAGGATACCGGAGTATGGGGTTTTCCGGCAGTAATCACATCCTGGAGTGATGATAAAACCATACGAATCTGGGAAGAGAACTTCTCCGGCTTTTTCGTCTGTAAGGTTTGATTATTATTTTATTTTTTTCATTTTTCTCAATTTTATGATCATTTGGATTAGCTGATGTAAATAACTTGATAAGGTTTTAAATGTTGAAAAACATTTTAAAGTGATGAATCTGATGTTATAAATAAATAGTTACGTGTTTGAAATAGAAGTGCTGAAACTGTTAATAAACATTTGTGGTAAAAAAATGTTGTCCAAAGAGCTAACTTTTGGGGTTGAGTCAGGCTAAGGTCCATTTAACATGATATTAGAGCTAGGTTCATTCTTGTTTGGGCTTCCAGTACACGCTCCAGTTGGACCTGAGTATGAAGAGGGGTGTTAAAGTTGGTTAAAGTCCCACATTGATTGGAAAATGGACGGGTGATTTGCTTATATTGACTTGAGTAATCCTCCTCTCATGAGCTAGATTTTAGGGTTGAGTTAGGGTCAAGTTCCATTCAACAATTTTCTAGTAGAAACTTGTAAACTTAGAGGGTGTATGATTCAGCTTATAAGTTAGTCAAATTGACTTATACACACTTTTTAGCTTGTCTACGCATTTGGTAAACCCCGTTGAAGATTTTTTTTCCTTTATGTAATTTCTTTATTCCTTCTCTAGCACTCTTTCCATGCTCAAGAAAATATAGCTACAATGACTATTTGAACCTATACATAAAAAAAGTGCTGTAATAACTCTTAGAAGGAAATTTTGCAGGCTGTTTTGGAGGCATCATGTACTGTTAGATCGTGTGCCTGGTCACGGGGAAGCAAATTGTTGGCAGCAGCTTGCTCTGATGTCACCACTGCCATTTGGAAAAATGTCGGTGTTCATGCCTATGAGCGTATCTACACTTTAAAGGTACAATGACTTTGTGAGACTATCAGAGAAATTAACTCTCTGTAAATATTGCTACATATAAACTTCAAAGATCTATCAGCACTCAGCAGAATAAGGAAACTTGTTACTATGGAGTTGTTTTTATTTAGCTTATAATTGATTTGGATGGACCTGTATATTAAGGATTTTTTTTTCATTTTCTTTAATTAGTTATAAATCTACTGAAATCCTGTCTGCTTTCTTATTTTTGTTACGTGGATAATGTCCAGCGTCATGAGAATGAAGTGAGAAGTGTTTCCTGGAATAGGGACGGGCAATTTCTTGCGACATGTGGAGGTGATAAGTTAATTTGGATATGGGAAGTTTTGCCTGGAAATGAGTTTGATTGTACTTCAGTGTTACAAGGACACATAGAAGATGTTAAGATAGTTCATTGGGATGAAAGATTTTTATTCTCCGGTAGTAGTGATAACACCATTAAGGTATATATATTTGAGAGGTTCAACTTCACATTCTCTGTGTGTGTCCATGTGTTATTTGCTTAGGATTCTAGCATGCTTTTCATACCCACATTTCATGTAAGGCATAGAATTGGTAGTCAACTCGTTTCTCCTCTTCCTCTTCTTCTTCTTCTTTTGAGGGGGGTGGGATTTGATCCTTCACCAGTGATATTATCTAATCTCTAGTGGTGCTTGAAAATTTTAGGTGTGGAAAGAGGCGGATTATGAAAGTGGTGATTGGCGTTGTATTCAAACTTTGGGTGAGTCTGACAGGTAAGAGTCTGACAGGTAAGAGTTATTATTTGGTGGTATATTTTTCATTTTATTATGTCTAGATAGTGTATAAGTGTATCTTATATACTGAAAAATCTTCCATTGTGTGACTATTTGGAGGCTTCTTATAATAGTCATAGGTCAGATTGTAGTTCTAGAGATTGTCTGAATTCATTTGGAAAAACTTTTTGTGAAGTGTTTCATTCATCCTACTGACAGTGAAAAGTGGTCTATAATTTTCTGGAGAGTCCGAGCAACATATGACAGAAGTGTTCTATAAAAAGTAAATAATTAAGGGCAAAACCAAACTTCTACTCTTTGAAAGTAATTCAAAAAAACAGTTTGGGTAAGTCTGACAGGTAAGAATTATTATTTTGCAGTATATTTTTTATTTCGTTATATCTAGGTAGTGTATAAGTGTATCTTATATCCTGAAAAACCTTCCATTGTGTGTCTATTTGGAAGATTCATGTAATAGTCATAGGTTGGATTTTAGTTCTAGAGATTGTCTGAATTCATTTGGAAAAAACTTTTTGTGTGAAGTGTTTCATTCATCCTATTGACAGTGAAAAGTGGTCTATAATTTTCTGGAGAGTCCGAGCAACGTAGGACAAAAGTATTTTATAAAAAATAATTAATTAAAGGCAAAAGCAAACTTCTACTCTTTGAAAGTAATTTTTCAAGAAACACTTATCAAAATAAGTTGATTTTGAAAGCTTGGCCAAGAAGGCTATCAGTAACATCGTTTAAGATTGTTTGGGAGCTTATACCGCTACATGGTTGAACTTTCAGAGAACATACATCTGCTGTGCTGTCTCTCTCTTTCAGTAAAGAAAGAAGAAGAATGGTATCTTGCAGGTATGGCTTTCTCTCTGCTGAATTCGTTTTAAGATATACACTCTCAAGTCTAGGGTGTATCTTAAATAGGACAGTTGTTGTAGTCACTACTAAACAGATTTTACATTGACTTGCAGTGATGACCTTACCATCAAGATATGGAAAAATTGTGATGATGATCATTCTATAGAACTTTGGTAAGCCCGGTCTTATCCTCATTTTCCTAAGCATAATGTAATCCTAAAAGTTGATTTATGTGATCCTATGGGAGAGTGTCCCTCATTGATTGTGAAGAGCTATTTTTTTTTTTGCTTTATTAACAATTATCTTTCTTGTGGGCTAGTAAAGAGTAAAAAAGTAGATTGGCCACACATGCACATGGGAACTGGGCCGCAAGGAAAAATGGTCGATTTCCTCCATCCCACCCCCACCCCGGGGCACAAGGCCTGATCCAAGTCACAAATTGAAACCTGGGGAATTTTCTGTTCTCCATAATTATTCTATTAAGTTAGCAAACTGAAATGTTTGCAACCACTGGTATTACCGAGCAGAATGCTTTAAGAAACCATCTCTGTTTATTCCCTTGGTCAATGTAAGCCTCCAGATTCTTCCAAGCAAGGAAAGGTTTTTTTTGGGGTTATCCCCGCGCATCCAACCCATGCTCCGTGACAACAACGGGGGTGCCCCGAAATCCCTAGTATATGAAAGAGTGAAAAGGTGCTTTCGTTGTTGTGGAATAAGAAGCCTTTGTATCTTAATGCACATATTTTTTCCAAAAGAAAGGAAGGTGCAAGTCCTTTTGAACATCATCTTGATGCATTCAAATGGACAATTACTTTTGTTCACTTAAGAGACCACATTTATTGCTTTGTTTATTTTGTCATTCCTCAGGCAAAGAGTGGTCTTCATTCATTTAGTAAACTATGTTTGGTATAATAGTACTCAGTAATAACTATGTTTTCCGAGTTGAGAGTCAATTGGAAACAACCTCTCTATCTTTAAGGTAGGGGTAAGGTTTGCATACACTCTACCCTCCTGAGACTCTACTTTGTGGGAGTACAATGGGTATGTTGTTGTAATTACTATGTTTTCCAATTGTTAATTTTCTACCATCTCCTTTTGGTGCTTGTTAGGTCACATGCTTGCACTCTATCTGGATATCATGACACAACAATTTTCACAGTTGACTGGTTGAGGTAGCTACTCTATATCTATTTCTTATCATGCTCAAGCTAATATATGCTTCTTCTTTTTTTCCCTTCTGTTTGCACTCCTTAATATTACCTTTATTTGGACAGATTTTCCTTTTCTACAAAGTGTGTATTTGGAGGGGAGGGGAAGTTTAAGATTTACGGTCTATTTTCCATGAATCGAGAGTTTCATAGCTAGTTTGACCGTCTAGATTTCATGTTTGATCTTTTTTTATCGGGTACGTTATAGCTATTCCTACAGGCTTACACTGGACATTCTAATAGGTTAGGGAATTACTCCGTTTTGTACCTTATGAAGACAAGGACCCAGAAATATTTGCGTGTGCAGGAGCTGATGACGCTATACGTGTATTTATCGAGGATACGGACAATGAGGTATTGGAAAACCTTCTATCTTTCTTATACAGTTTTGTACTTCGTGCTTATTATGATGTGTATAATGTTAATCTTCTAGTGGATCAATTCCAACGCGCCTTTAAAACTAGTACTATTAGTAATCGATTGTATAGCTTCTTCAATATACGGATCTTTCAATCAAGTTTTGAGCTTCGTACTCCAGAACACTCCTCCTATTAACCCAAATTTCTTGTGGGATCTGGAGGAAGCTGGGGTGTTCTTCTATGCCACTAGGTGTGGGCCCGTCGTCTCCAGCCTTGACATGCAGAATGCTGCCTGTCTTGCATGCTAGACATGCTGTGCCCGTGGATTAGTTGAGATACACACAAACTGCCCCAGTGTTCACTATTTTTTTTTAAAAAATTAGAAAAAAGAAAGAAAGAGAAGATTAGATTACAGTAATATCAGAATTAACTGCTTAGGACAGAAACCAATTTACGATTTAAGCTCTATGGTTTCAACCTTTAACGTTCTCAGCAATGAACCCATTATGTTTTAAATTTATGGGTTCATATCTACTAGTGATTGTAATTTTTATGGGCATTTACACATAAATTTATGCTCCACTTCAGAAGTACTTGATTCAAATGAACCCGGTAACTTAAAGCTGCATCCTCCCCTGGCGTAAGGACAGTTTTTGGATTCTGATTTTGTTCTTCTCGCCAAATCTCTCTCAACTTAAATGTCTCGTCATCAGGGTTCTAAGACATACTTTTCCTGGTCAACAAGCCTCTTCTAAAGAGGCACCACTAAATAATTGATATTTCACTTCATCGTAATTTTTATTTCAACTTCTTTATTCATATATTTGACATTCATGCTTATAATTATTAGTCTTGGACTAAACATATATATTTGTATTTTTTTTTCTCCCTTTGAGCCTTTTTTCATTGAAGTCCATGCTTTGTTTGCACTTTTCGCTTAAAGACGTAACGGAACTTAGAGCTTTTTTGCGTTTTCTTGCTTTTGATAACACTGGTCTGATGCAGGTTGATGGGATTACATTTAAACTACTTTTGAAGAAGGAGAAGGCTCATGAATCAAATGTAAATTCTGTGAAATGGCACTCTGGGGTAAGTCACCGAAATACCACAGTGATAGGATTTTTACATTTACTTGTTCATCTGTCATTGCCTTCAACTCAGCAATTAGTATGCTGCAAAGATGCTTTAAGCTTTGAGTAGAATATGAGATCATCTGTAAACTTCTGAGAGCGTTACTGATCAGAGGCGAATTAAGGATTTAAGTTTTATGTGTTCAACCTTTAAGGTTCTTAGCGATAGACCTTGAAATGAACGTTTGTTGACCTCAATTTCTGTTGACAGATGTGTAATAAGCCATGTTGCTTGGACCATCCAAAAATATTGCCTCACCTGTGTAGCACCCTCTAGAAATGTATAGTTTTTGGATGATCCGACACACACCTTGTGAAATTTTGAAGAGTTTGAGCAACAAAGGTGATATGATATGTGTGTCAGAGCTGACAAATGGTGTTTGGACAACAAATATGTTAGACATTGCAATGATTGTTGTATGGTTTTTTCAAGGAGGAGAAATGTTTGTCTTCTGATTTATTCTCAAATATTCAGTCGTGATGTTTTATATCGAAGTCTAGAAGGGTGAATTCACTCTATTATGCTTACTACCTTTAGTTTGATCGGTAGCTGTCTTAATTCAACCCTTTATTCAGGTATTTTTTTTCCTTCAACAAATTGCTCGAGGCCTATGTGTTTGCGTATTTTGATTTTCTCCTCTATTTCCCTAACAAAATATAAAACAAGATTCTGTTTTGGTCAAATAAATTCTGGAATATGTTTACTTTCTTCTGTCAAAACCTTGCAGGATAAAAGGCTTTTGGCGTCGGCAAGTGATGATGGAACAGTGAAGATATGGGAGTTGGTTTGCCCCTGGGGACCTGCTGGCCACATAGCTTCATAGTTGATACTGGAAAAACAATTTATATTGTTATAGAAATTTTGAGCATGTTGAAGCCTCAAACTTGGGGAAAACTATCTTTTTTTTTCTCGAATCTGAGACCTCTACTTATGGGTAGAGGGACCCTATCTATCCGCCACAATTGTTAATGATATCATTACTACATATTATACTAGAAAAACAAGAGAACAGATCTGCAAATTTTCTCAATAACATCAAAGATGATTAGTATCATTTCTGCTGTCAACATTATTTATCAATGATGTAATAGTTCACAGCAAACATGTATCCAATATTTGAAGATTATGAGTTCTGGCAATTTATGGCTAGCCTTCGAATCCACTACTTGTGTACATCCAAAGTTGAAAGACATAAGCAGGTCAAGTTTTTAGACACATTTACATATTATACCTATTTAATAATACACTTATTCCTTCCGTCCACTTTTAATTGTCATGTTGCACTTTTCGAAAGTCAATTTTACTAATTTTCAAAGTTAAGTTAGATTACATTAATTCGATATTTTAAACAAAAAAAAAATGATATTCAAAAACTATACGAAAAGTACTATAAATTGCAATTTCTTGCAAATCAATATGATAAAAAAATACATCGTAAAATATTAGTCGAAGTTCTTATAGTTTGACTCTAAAAAAGTAAACCATGACAATTAAAAGTGGACGGAGGGAGTATTTCTTTATGCTAAATCTATGTCATTATGTTTTATACGAGATATAATGTAAAAAATAGTTTTATTAAATATCATATCATATCATATATATATATATATATAAAAGAGAACCCTAGGACCGCCTACGTGGTTCCACCACAAACCAGGATTCCCTTTTAATTTATTTATTTCCAAAATTAGCCTTCTCTTTTGTGAAAGTTGTGACTTTTATAAAAAGTTGTGACTTTTATGAAAAGTTTCGACTTTTGCGAAGAGTTGCGACTTTTATGAAGAGTTGCAACTTTTATGAAGAGCTGTGATTTTTATGAAAAGTTGCGATTTTTATGAAAAGTTGTGACTTTTATGAAGAGTTGCTACTTTTATGAAAAGTTGCGACTTTTATGAAAAGTTGTGACTTTTATGAAGAGTTGCTACTTTTATGAAAAGTTGTGACTTTTATGAAAGGTTGTGACTTTTTCAAAGAGTTGTGACCTTTCCGATAAGGCACAATAAGCATTTATTGACACTACCATTTGTTGTCTATGAATAGAGGGATTTCTTCTCATTTTAAATTTTAAAACAACAAAAAATCTGAACTTATTCTTCTTCTTCTGCACAATTGAATATTCGTGTACTTTGCTCCTGTTGAATGACTCACTGACACCATTGTTTTTGTATCAATACACTTGTGAAAAGAATCATTCTATCCTGAGATGATCTATTCCTTTAAACCTCGGGTACTAGAGGGGAATAATTTCCTTAAGGGGACAATGTGTATTCAGTGGGCTCGATTTTTTCCTTTATGTTTCATTCTATTGTTACAGATCCTTGTATGTTTTTACAGTCATTAATTTATGCTTATGTTATTGATTGCTTTTTTTGAGTACATATTTTAAATTTTGTTGTTTATGTTAATGCTTTTGATCATTATGTTGAAGTAAAGATATGTTAATCTAGAGTTTGATGTAATCATTAGAATATTGGCGTCATGTACATTAGAATTCTTAAACTTGTAAAATAAATGACTTAGATTTTTATAGAGTTTTCAGTGGCTAAAAGATTCATAGGATGTCCAAGAAGGGACTTTTGAGTGTTCAGAAGTTATGGTGGTTCCACACTACCTTGGAGTTTTAGTTATTCAACTTTCTATCTTATCGAGACATTCAATCGATTAGTGACATAAAAAAAATAAAGGAATATAGTGGGATGGTAAGTATTGTACTCAACCTTAATCAAAAGTTTGAGGTTCAAATGTTGGATTGGAGTCAATGAATTATTCCTCAAAGTAGGATGAATTCATATTAATCAAATATTAAAGAAATAATTATCTCCTTATAAACATTAGATTAAAAGTCACAAAAAAAATATTTTTTTTACCTTATTGATCGAAACATAAACAACAAAATATGCCTTTTGGCTATCAAAGTAGTGTCATCGACTGCGAATGATTTTGAATAAGGGACTTGCCAAGACATAATTTAATTCAAATTATTTGAGCGACATACGTTATTTCATTGAACTCCAAGAGATGTGTTTTTAAATTTTAATTAACTTTTCAAGTACACAACTAATTATATAAGATGTATAATATTTAGATACTGTATGTAGAGGCCTTGAATAGGAGAAAAACTCTCGCAATTGATGAATAAAATGTTTATACCACTTTTTGAAAATACAAATATAGACAATGAAACAATTATATATCTTTTCTAAAGACTTTGGTGATGAATAACTACAGTAAAATGAAGAATTAGTAACAAAATGCATAAACACTTAGAATCAATTTTTATTTTATTTTAAGATTTACAAAAATATTTCATTTCATCTTTGGATAAAATATTCTTAACAATTTATCGTAGGGTTGTACCCACTCGAAAACACTTATATTATCAAATGTTCAGAAGTAGATTATTGACATAGTTCACCACCGCGTGAAGCGCGGACAATTTACCTAGTATATATATAAAAGAGAACCTTAGGCCCGCCTACGTGGCACCACCACAAATTAGAATTCCCTTTTAATTTATCTATTTCCAAAACTAGCCTTCCCCTTTCATGAAAAGTTGTGACTTTTATGAAAAATTGTGACTTTTATAAAAAGTTGTGACTTTTATGAAAAGTTGCGACTTTAATGAAGAGTTGCGACTTTTATGAAGAGTTGTGACTTTTATAAAAAGTTGTGACTTTTATGAAAAGTTGTGACTTTAATGAAGAGTTGCAACTTTTATGAAAAATTGTGACTTTTATGAAAGGTTGTGACCTTTCCGAAGGGTTGCGTCTTTTCCAAATAGTTGGAACCTCTCCGATAAGGCACAATAAATATTTGTTCACACTACCCTTTGTTGTCTACAAATAGAAGGATTTCCTCTCATTTTAAAACAACGAAAATTCTGAACCTCTTCTTCTTCTTCCCAATTATATATTTGTGTATTTTGCTCCTGTTTAGTGGCTCACTGACACCATTGCTTATGTTACAGATCTTAGTATATATTTTTGCAGTCATTAATTTATGCTTATGTTATTAAGGATAAATGATAAGATGTAATAATTTTCATTTTCCTTTACATTATTAATGTTTGTTACTACGTAAGCTTGTATGTAAGATAATATAGTGTTTTAGTTTTACTGATTGATAAATTTTAAGTTATTTTATAAATTTTGTGATATTAAATTTCCGCGCGAAGCGCGGATAATTTTACTAGTTAAAAATATAAGAAAACAATCAACACTTGAGGAAAAATTGAACGAATTATGTTATGACCCTCATTTTAGTTCATTTCAAACCAAGTAACTCTTAGACGGGTCAATAAATCACTCATTTATTAACTTACCCCATTTTAACCGGTGCAATTGAAGTAAAGGTGGACTTTAAATATAAAAATGAAATGACAAATTGGGTGAAATCTGTAATTAACTGAAACTTTAATTTAAAAACTTTAGGGGTCTAACTGTCAGTTCATAAACTAAGTAACTAACTTAATAGGCCCACTTAAGTAACGTATAAGTATGTACAAATCCAATCAAACATCACCAAAATCTGATCAAATTTCCCCAATTTATATTGAGCAGCACATTCACTTCTCCGCCACAATTCCGCCGCCATAAAAAATTTCAGCTACGACGATTTTGAACTGAGAGAGATTCAAAAGCTCGAAGGTCACACCGGTAAGGTTTTGGGCATAGCTTGGAAGGTGGATACCGGAGTATGGGGTTTTCTGGCAGTAATGGCATCCTGGAGTGATGATAAAACCATACGAATCTGGGAAGAGAACTTATCCGGCTTTTTCGTGTGTAAGGTTTGATTTCTTTTTTCATTTTCTCAAATTTATCATTTGGATTAGCTGATTGTGAATAACTGATAAGGTTTTAAGTGTTGAAAAACATTTTTGAGTGGTGAAACTGATGTTATAAATAAATAGTTATGTGTTTGAAATAGAAGTTTTGAAATTGTTAATAGTAGTTGTGATAAAAAAAATGTTGATAAGCAATTGTTTTGTTAGAATGACTAAAATTCTCTTCTTGTTTAGTTAAAGTAGGTTAGAGTCCTACATTGGTTGGAGAATGGGCATGCGCTATGTTTATATGGACTTGGACAATTCTCCCCGATGAGCTAATTTTCAGGATTGAATTGGCATCTAAGGTCCATTCAACATGATATCATAGCTAGGTCCATTCCTATTTGGGCTTCTGTTACACGCTCCAGTTGGACCCATGTGTGAAGAGGGGTGTTAAAGTGGGTTAAAGTCCCATATTGGTTGGAAATTGGACTAGTGATCTGCCTATATTGACTTGAGTAATCGTCCCCTTATGAGCTAGATTTTGGGGTTGAGTTAGGGTCGAGTTCCATTTAACAATTTTCTAGCTAGAGGGTGTCTTATTAAACTTATAAGCTAGTCAAATTGACTTATACATACTTTTTAGCTTATCTATGCATTTGGTTAACCCCATTTCCTTATAAGAATTGTTTTGGTTAAGTTCCTTCTCTAGCACTCTTTCCATGCTCAAGAAAATATAGTGACTCGTTCTCTAGCTACAATGACTATTTGAACTTATACATAAAAAAGAGCTGTAATAACTCTTAGAAGGAAATTTTGCAGGCTGTTTTGGAGGCATCATCTACTGTTAGATCGTGTGCCTGGTCACAGGAATACAATTTGTTGGCAGCAGGTTGCTCTGATGCCACCACTGTCATTTGGAAAAATGTCGGTGATCATGCCTATGAGCGTATCTACACTTTAAAGGTACAATGACTTTGTGAGACTATCAGAGAAATTAACTCTCTGTAATTATTGCAGCATATAAACTTCAAAGATCAATCAGCACTCAGCAGAATGAGGGAATGTATTACTACGGAGTTCATTTTGATTTTTCTTATAACTGATTTGTGATCCTAATTTGGATGGACTTATATATTTAGGATTTTTCTTGTCATTTTCTTTAATGAGTTACATAAATCTATGAAATCATGTCTGCTTTCTTATTTTCATTATGTGGATAATGTCCAGGGTCATGAGAATGAAGTGAGAAGTGTTTCCTGGAATAGGGACGGGATACTGCTTGCAACATGTGGAGGTGATAAGTCAATTTGGATATGGGAAGCTTTGCCTGGAGATGAGTTTGATTGTGCTTCAATGTTACAAGGACACACAGAAGATGTTACGATAGTTCAATGGGATGATCGTAATGCTGTACTCTCCGGTAGTAGTGATAACACCATTAAGGTATATTTGAGAGGTTCAACTGCACATTCTCTGTGTGTGTGCATGTGTTATTTGCTTATAAGGAGTTTAGCATGCTTTTCATACCCCTATTACATGTAACATAGAATTGGTAGTCAACACATTTCTCTTCTTTTTCTTTTAATGAGGGCAGGGGCAGAGTAAATGGATTTGAACCTTTACCAGTGATATTATCTAATCTCTAGTGGTTCTTGAAAACTTTAGGTTTGGGAAGAGACAAGTTATAAAAGTGGTGATTGGCATTGTATTAAAACTTTGGGTGAGTCTGACAGGTAAGAATTATTATTTGGCAGTATATTTTTCATTTCGTTATATCTAGATAGTGTACAAGTGTATCTTATATCCTGAAAAACCTTCCATTGTGTGACTATTTGGAACCTTCATGTAACAGTCATAGGTCGGATTTTAGTTCTAGAGATTGTCTAAATTCATTTGGAATTTTTTTTTTTGTGGCAAGTGTTTCACTCATCCTACTAACAGTGAAAAGTGGTCTATAATTTTCTGGAGAGTCCAAGCAATGTAGGACAAAAGTAGTTTATAAAAAATAAATAATTAAAGGCAAAAGCAAACTTCTACTCTTTGAAAGTAATTTTTCAAGAAACACTTTTCAAAATAAGTTGATTTTGAAATCTTGGCCAAGAAGGCTATCAGTCATTTAAGATTGTTTGGGAGCTTATACCACTATATGGTTGAACTTTCAGAGAATATACTTCTGTTGTGCTGTCTCTCTCTTTCAGTAATGAAAGAAGAAGTATGGTATCTTGCTGGTATGGCTTTCTCTCTGTTGAATTTGTTTTAAAATATACACTCTTATCTTAAATAGGATAGTTATTGTAGTCACTACTAAACAGATTTTACATTGAATTCTCTAACTTGCAGTGATGACCTTACCATCAAGATATGGGATTGTGATCGTAATTCTACAGAACTTTGGTAAGCCTGGTCTTATCCTTATTTTCATAAGCATAATGCAATCCTATAAAGTTGATTTATGTGATCCTATGGGAGAGTGTCCCTCATTGATTGCGAAGAGCTTTTTCTTTTTTTCGCTCTATCAACAATTGCCTTTCTAGTGGACTAGTAAAGAGTAAAAAAGAAGATTGGCCACACGCGCACATGAGAACTAGAACGCAAGGCAAAATGGTTGATTTCCTCCCTCCCACCCCAACCCTGGGGCTCAAGGCCTGATCCAAGTCGCATTTTGAAACCTGGGGAATTGTCTGTTCTCCATAATTTTTCTATTAAGTTAGCACACTGAAATGTTTGCAACCACTGGTAAACGGAGCAGAACGCTCTAAGAAGCCATCCATGTTTATCCCCTTGGTCAATGTAAGCCTCCAAGCAAACAAAGGTTTTTTCAGGGTTATCGGCGCGCGTCCAACCTTTGTTCCGTGACATCAACGGTGGTGCCCCCAAATACCTAGTTTATGAAAGAGTGAAAAGGGTTTTTCGTTGTTGTGGAATAAGAAGTCTTTGCATCTTAATGCACATATTTTTATATTTTCCAACAGAAAAAAGGGTGCAGGTGTTGGAAATCTTACGGAAATACTTCTCCACGAACGCTTATAGGAAATTCTCCATAGCTTGAGGCATGTCGTAAGACACTGTCCTTAAGGATATTTCACCCAGTATAGGTGTATCCCCAGGATTCAACAAGCTCTTCTAGTATTAAACTAGGAGCCAAAAACTAACAAAGATTTTCAAAACGAAAATCCAACACTACAAAATATGGGAGGAAGACTTAAGAGAAAAGATTATTATTCTTGTTCCACGACCTCAATATACAAGTGGAAGAATATAAAATATTGTAGAAGAAAATGGACATCTCTCTCCCTCCCTAATCCCACATATGACAAAGGACTTACATAGTAAAGATATGAGCTTCTTAGTATGTAGCCGTTTAGGAATAATGGCATTGGTAAAGCCATTCAATTTCTATTCAAGGCTGGCCATTAAATGACCAAATAAATTTGAACAAATCAATGTCTATTAATGAAGGAATGCAGATGACACTTGTCATCTGTGATGCTAACAAGAACCAACTCAAGTTTTTAAGGGTAATCTTCGTTCTTTTTGAAGCTATCTTTGGGCTTCACATCAATTGGAACAAGAGTTTCTTGTATCCAGTAAATGAACCTGATTTACCCTCTCTGGCTAGGATTTTGGGCGGAAGGACAGGAGATCTACCAACTACATACTTGGGGATTCCCTTGGGAGCCAAAAGCAAATCAATAGGCATTTGGAATGGCGTGATTGAAAAATGTGAAAAAAGGTTGGCGAATTGAAAGAGCCAGTACCTTTCTTTAGGAGGAAGATTAACACTCATCAATACTGTTTTGGACTCTATGCCTACATATATGATGTCACTTTTCCCTATTCCTGATGGTGTTATTGACAGACTTGATGCTTTGAGGAGGAACTTCCTGTGGGAAGGAAATAGTGAAACCAAGAAATTCCACTTGGTAAAGTGGGATACTCTGATTTAGAGTAAACAGGCAGGGGGGATAGGGATACGGAATTTAAAAATTCAAAACCAGTGCCTTGTGATAAAGTGGCTATGGAGATTTGCTTCCAGTGAGCAAGCTCTGTGGAAAGATGTAATACATGCCAAATATGAAATGGAGGATCCCTGGATAACTAAAATAGTCACTAGCACTTACGGATCAAGCCATTGGAGAGCCATCAGAAACCATTGGCCAAAGCTCAGAGAAAATTGCAGTATTAAATTGGGGAATGGTAGGAAAACCTCTTTTTGGGAAGATAGATGGCTAGAACAAGGATCTGTAAAAACCTTGTTCCCAGATATTTTCACCCTAAACCAGCAGCAAAGGGCCACTGTAGCAGAGATGTGGTCAAACCAAGGGTGGAATCTGAGCTTAAGAAGACCTCTAAATGACTGGGAGATCCAAAGTTGGTGGAGTTTTACAAGGTCTTGGGGCAGTTCAAAGGAACTATTGATGCACAAGATAGTTTGGGATGACAGAATCACAATCGGGACAATTTCAGTGTTAGAAGAGCATACAAAAAACTTAATCCTTGTAACAATCAGAGGAATGGGTGGCCATGGAAGTTGATATGGAAAACTAATATCCCCCTACAAAGTGTCTTGTTTTACTTGGCTCCTTGCTAAGCAGACAGTTTTGACCCAGGAAAATCTTGAAAAGAAATATTCAACTGAGGACTAGGTGCCTTCTATGTGGTGAAGAAGAACTTGAGATTGTCAACCATCTCTTTCTTTACTGTAGAATAACCAACATTTTGTGGAATGTTTTTATCAATCAGAAGGGCATGAAATGGGTTATGCCTAGGAAAGTTACGCAGACTCTGAAGTTATGGAGCAGTTATGCAAGCATTACCGGGCATAAAGAAAGATGGAAAATCATTCCGGCTTGCATCTGGTGGTCAGTGTGGAAAGAAAGAAATCTCATATGCTTCTGAAACAAGAGTAATTCCATCTAGAAGTTTAAGATGAACTGCTTAGTTTTTTTTTTTTTTTTGTGTAAACAGGAGTACATGGTAGATCTAGAATCAATTACATATGTTTTAGGTTCCTCGTAAATTTTGCTATAGCTTTAAAGATCTTCCTGCTACTCTCCACAATTGTAATTAGGAACCTGTAATTTGTTCTGGCAGGTTCTGGTTTTTGTGTTGGAATAGAATACAAGTTGTTGCGTTCTAAAAAAAAAAGGCTTATAAATGGAATTAATATGGTCACAAAATAGAGTTGAAAAGTTCTCAAACATGAATATTGTATTTTTGAGATATTTATATTGTTTTTCCAACAGCAAGCCCTTTTGAACATCATTTTGATGCATTCAAATGGACAATTATTTTTGTTCACTTAAGAGACCACACTTATTGCTTTGTTTATTTTGTCGTTCCTCAGACAAAGAGTGGTCTTCATTCATTTAGTCAACTATCTTTGCTATAGTAGTTCTCAGCAATAAATATGTTTCCCGAGTCGAGGGTCAATTGAAAACGACCTCTCTATCTTTGAGGTAGGGGTAAGGTTTGGATACACTTTACCCTCCCAAGACTCCACTTTGTGGGACTACAATGGGTATATGTTGCTGTAATTACTATGTTTTCCAATTCCTGATTTGCTACCATCTCCTTTTTGTGCTTGTTAAGTCACATATTTGCACTCTATCTGGATATCATGATACGACAATTTTCGCAGTTGACTGGTTGAGGTAACTACTCTATATCTATAACTAATATATGCTTCTTCTTTTTTTCTGTTTGCACTCCTTAATATTACCTTTATTTGGACAGTTTTTCCTTTTCTACAAACTGTATAATTGGGGGGAGGGGCAGTTTCAGATTTACGGTCTATTTTGCATGAATCGAGAGTTTCGTAGCTTGTTTGACTGTCTAGATTTCATGTTTGATCTCTTTTTATTGGGTATGTTATAGCTATTCCTACAGGCTAAAACTGGATATTCTAATATGTTAGGGAATTACACCGTTTTGTACCTTATGAAGACAAGGACCCAGAAATATTTGCGAGTGCAGGAGCTGATGACGCTATACATATATTTATTGAGGATAAGGACAATGAGGTATTGGAAAACCTTCTATATCCCTCGTACAGTTTTGTAATTCAGGTGCTTATTATGTTGTGTATAATGTTAATCCCCTAGCGGATCAATTCCAATGTGCCTTTCAAACTAGTACTATTAGTAATCAATTACATAGCTTCTTCAATATACACTGATCTTTCGATCAAGTTTTGAGCTCCGCACTCCAGAACCCTCCTCCTATTAACCCAAATTTCTTTTGGGAGTTGGAAGAAGCTGGGGTGTTCTTCTATGCCACTAGGTGTGGGCCCGTTGTCTCCAGCCTTGACATGCAGAATTATCTTTGCTTCCTGTCTTTCATGCTAGACATGTTGCGCTCGTGGATTAGTTGAGATACACACAAACTACCCCAGTGTTCACTATTTTTCTTAAAAAAAATAGTTAAAAGAAAGAAAGAGAAGATTACAGTAGTATCAGAATTAACTGCTTAGGACAGAGGCCAATTTAGGATTTAAGCTCTATGGTTTCAACCTTTAACGTTCTCAGTAATGAAACCCATTATGTTTTAAATTTATGGGTTCATATTTACTAGTAATTGCAATTTTGATGGATATTTACACATAAATTTATGCTCCACTTCAAAAGTACTTGATTCAAATGAACCCGGGAACTTAAAGCTGCATTCTCCCCTGGCTTTTGGACAGTTCTTTGATTCTGATTTTGTTCTTCTCGCCAAATCTCTCTCAACTTGAATGTTTCGTCATCAGGGTTCTAAGACATACTTTTCCTTATCAACAAGCGTCTTCTAAAGAGGCAACACTAAATAATTGATATTTCACTTCATCATAATTTTTATTTCAATTTCTTTAATCATATATGTGTCATTCCTGCTTACGATTATTAGTCTTGGACTAAACATATATATTTGTATTTTTTTCTTCTCTATGGGCCTTTTTCCATTTAAGTCCATGCTTTATTTGCACTTTCCGCTTAAAGCCCTAGCGGAACTTGGAGATTTTTTGCGTTTTTTGCTTTTGATAACACTGGTCTGATGACAGGTTGATGGACTTCCATTTAAACTACTTTTGAAGAAGGAGAAGGCTCATGAAACGAACATAAATTCTGTAAAATGGCAGTGTGTGGTAAATCACCGGAATACCATAGTGATAGGATTTTGACATTTACTTGTTCATCTGTCATTGCTTTAGGACCTGTTTGGATTGGCTTTTGGCTTATGACTTATAAGCCAAAAGCCACATGTTAGGATTTCTAACTTATGGCTTTTGGCTTATTTTTGTTATTTTGGTTTTAAAATAAGTGCTTATAAGCACTTTTTAACTTTACCTAAATACTTCAAAACTGCTTAAAAGCTATTTTGTCTTAAAAGCACCTAAAATAAGTCAATCCAAACGGGCACTTAAACTCTGCAATTAGTATGCTACAGAGATGCTTTAAGCTTTGAGCAGAAGCTGAGATCATCTAGAAACTTCTCAGCGTATTACCGATCAAAGGCGAATTCATAATTTAAGTTTTATACGTTCGACCTTTAAGGTTCTTAGCGTTGGACTTTAAATTGAATATTTGTTGACCTCATCTTCTGTTGATAGATATGTAATAAACTATGTTGCTCGAATTATCCAAAAATATTTTTGTATGTGTGTCGCATCCTCCAAAAATACATAGCTTTTGGATGATCATCCTCCAAAAATGCATAGCTTTTGGACGATCTGACACACACCTCGCGAAATTTTTGAAGAGTCTGTGCAATATATATAGGTGATAAGATATGTGTCAGATCTGACAAATGGTGTTATGTTAGATACTGCAAATTTGCAATGATTGTTGTATGGTTTTTCAAGGAGACAAAATGTTTGTCTTCTGTTTTATTCTCAAATATTCAGTCGCGTTGTTTTGTATCAAAGACTAGAAGGTTGAATTCACTCTATTATGCTTACTATCTTTAGTTTGATCGGTATCTGTCTTAATTCGATCCTACCCCTTTATTCAAGCATTTTTTTCTTCACCAAATTGCTCGAGGCCTATGTGTTTGTGTATTTGAGTTTCTCCTCTATTTCACTAACAAAATCGACAATAAGATTCTTTTTTGGTCAAATAAATTCCTCAATGTGTTTACTTTCTTCTATCAATACCTTGCAGGATAAAAGGCGTTTGGCGTTCGCCAGTGATGATGGAACAGTGAAGATATGGGAGTTTGTTTGCCCCTGGCCTGCTGGCCGCATAGATCCATAGTTGATACTGGAAAACAATGTATGTTGCTATAGTAATTTTGAGCATGTTGAAGCCTCAAACTTCTGGAAAACTATCTTCATTTTTTCTCGAATTCGAGACCTCTACTTAAGGGTAGAGTCCCCCTATCTATCCGCCACAATCCTTAGTGATATCATTATTACTTATTATATTAGAAAAATAAGTGAATATATGTGCAAAGTTGATATCATCATTTCTGCTGTCAACATTTGTATCAATTATGTAGGACTGTAGATGCATAATTCACAGCAAACACGTAACCAAGATTTGAAGTTTATGAGTTTTGGCGATTCATGGCTATCCTCCGAATCAACTTCTTATCAATGCTACTGTATTAACATTTGGTTGTATATACGTATTGTGGATTTCTCAACACATTATACAAGTTTTGAGCCAAAGCTACTGAGTTATACCCGCCCCTAATTCATAGTAATTTTGAGCCTTATGCCTACTATCCTTTTCCCCCCTTCTTATAGGCAGTCTAATTCATACTAGAGAATTAAAAGAAGACATAATGGTTAAAAACACACATGAATTATCATTTTTTCGCGAGTTTTGTTTGTTTTTTCTACTTGAACTATCACCATTAATGTGCTAAAATATATCTCAACTATCGTTGTTCCTTTTTTCCACCTAACGGTGGTGATAGTTCAAGTAGAAAAAGGGAATAACTGATAATTGAGTGTGTTTTAATACAGAATATGGTGATAGTTCAGCTAGAAAAAAGAAACAACCGATAGTTAAAATGTGAAACTCGCGAAAAAACCAATAGTTCAATGTGGTTTTTACCATAATCTAAAAAGAATAAATCTGCAAACTTCTAAAGAACTTACTAAAGCTGGGACTATCTTTTTTTTTTGGGTGGGTTCATTATTACTGTATGATATTCTTATGCATGCATGTTGTATAACAAGTTGGATTGGCCAAACACATACACAGTCCTTCAAACTTGGCCCCATTTTTCATTTTGACACTCCAACTTAGCCTTGTTCCATTTTAACCCTTGAACTCCATTTTAACTGTTTCATTTTAACACGAAATACTATTTTTATGATTTCTTTATTTTATATATATTCTTCAAATGCAACTTCTTATTTTAAATCGACACATGTCAGTTAATTTTAGTTTAAAAAATTAAAAATTAACAAAAAAAAGACGTGTGCCTGTTAATTTTCATAAAAAAATTAAACATTCACGAACGAACATAAAAAATTTCAAACAATAATATTATTTTTTGATATTTCTCTGTATTTTTGCATGAAAATAAATTGATGAAAGTTCTTTGATTTTCTTTCTTAAACATTCAATTAAATTAAATAACACTACTTATTTATTTTTTCTTATCATCTAGGCTATCTAAATTTAACGCAAATACTCACTTTTAATTTTTAATATAAATCAATACGAATAAAAAAACTCATCTTCAATACGAGTAAAAAAACACTC